>MINK01009211.1:3814-18609 GCA_001735545.1 Phormia regina
TGACAAGACTTCCTTTTTTACGTTCAAATGTCCTTTGATTTCACATAATCTTATGATTTCTTGTCGTTTATTCAAGAATTTTTTTTAATTAAAAGGTCAGTACAATCTTTTATGTAATTTTTACTCCTAATATATCACATATATTGCTCTGGCAGACAATATATTTCTAATCTTTTCTGAAATTTCCTTTTAAAGTTGTCAACTCCTTAATGATTACTCTGAAATAATTTCATTCAATGCTGCTATCCGTGTGTGTACATGTCATTGTTTGCATTATCATATAAAAATTTTAAAATTTTTACTAAAGTTGTTTGACATTTAATAAATCTAAAAGTATGCAAAAACATTTTTAAAATATCAAAAACGAATTGATTTTTTATGTAATTGTATCAATCGAATCGAACACATAACCGCCCAAATTAGATTGGCAAAAATATATTATAATCCTTTTTTAAAATTTTATTTTATGTGAACAGCTACATCATTTTCATTATATGATATTCGCTACTTCGTGCTATTTTTACGTCAAGTGCAAAATTTTTCATTTATTATCTTTTCATAGATCGCTTTGCTATTTAATTTGATGTGATAACAAATATTTATTTTATATGGGGCCCATTGAATATAATTATAATTGCTATAAAAATTTTTGTTTCTCGTTCGCTTTATCTCTTATAGTTAGGTTAGGTTGTAAGTATGAAACCGACTATATCAAAGTCGGTGCCCATAGAAACCGAGGAAGCTCATTATGATTCCTTAAAAACTATACTTGTCTTCTTCGTATTGTAATACGTTCTATATAAATCCAAGGATTTGTCCCTCTGATATGAGTCAGCCTCAGAAGATAAAAAGAACCAAAAGTAATATCTGTCTTCCACAGCATCCCTACACCACATACATGTATCATCTTCTTAAATCGTAATCTTACCATCTCTACACCTATATGTATCATCTTTTTTAATTCTCACACGCGTCCTATTCATTTCCAGAAGAATATTAATATATTTTATATTTTTCCTCCCATAATAGTTTAGTCTGCCAGATTCTTGCCATCGACTCGACCATACAGTTCTCTATACTTGTTTAAGTTTTGATAGGCCACAGGGATGGAAAACTTACCTTACTGTGTTTCTTCTGGTAGTTTCGCAAAGATTAATGTTATGCTGTTCCCTAAGAGCTAGAGGCTGATGACTACCTTAGACCTAATATTCCGTTTTTAATGCCTTTATAGCAGCATGACTATCAAAGAAAAAGCTAATATTATACTTGGATATTTTTAAAATTGATATTTGTCTTGCTGCTATGGGTATCGCATAAAATTCGGTTTGGAACATACGATAAATAACATCCAAATTTAGATCATGGCAAAAAAAAAAACCCATCCAGTTCCCTCATTGATCTTAAAACCATCAGTATAAAAATTTATTTCTGAAAACTTAACATTATTAGTTAGCCAATCATTCATCAATCAGGTGATGGAAAATAAAATCATTTTTTTATTTTATTTTGAATAGACTATATATGTTAAATTTTGATGCAAATTGAAACAACTGCGTTAATTGAAAAAATACAATAAAAATATTTTCTGTGTAGTAGTGTATAATTGCCGCCTAACTGATCCGTTAGAGAAGATATCAAATCAAATAACACAATTCATTTATGTAGCTCAAATTCTTCTATGGTATTTTTTTTTTATCTGTAACATCCAGAGGCCTTAAGTTTCCACAAACACATTTCGTAATCCCTTTAACGGCCACACCAAACAACCGATTTTAATAAAAGTATACTATTAGAAAGATATTTCCTAATAGATGTGCAGAATATAGATTTTTTTAAATCCGTTCAGTATTTAAGAAGTTATAAACGGTAAAAATTAATACTAATGCGTCTCAAATTATTTAACTGTATACTCTCATATGTACAACTTTCTCATTCAAAACAATTACATTGTTGTTATTTTCTTTTTTTTATAAAATCAAACTGGACAAGTTTTAATGAAATAAATTTTGTTATTACAACAATTTAGAGTTTTAAACAATTTGTTACGATAGTTCTAAGAAGAGCGAGATAAACAAAATAAAAAAAGTAAAAAATCTAATCCCCTGTAAATTTCAAATTTATTTGTTGTTTTCCATACATTTTGACAAGTAGATTTTTTCGTTTGTCTTATGAAAACTGGGGATAAACGATTTGAGTTGCTTTTAACCAGGACTTTTTTTCCTTAACCATTTCGTTTTCTTTTCAGAATATACACATTTTAATGTAAAATTAATAAAAGAGAAATACATTTATGTAAAATATTTATAATCAATAATTCATCTTATTCACAAAAAACTTTTTTAATTATATACTATAGGGTGTACTCTAGTAATAATGTATATAATATATCTTATTATTTGAAGAACTAAATCGGAATGCATTCCTGATATCGATGCTAATTTCTGAATTTCATTGTAATGTTTTGGTTTTTATTGCAGTTCATTGAACTAAAAAAAAATTAAGAATTGATCTCATCAAATAATTGTAGTGACTTATAATTTCGTTTTAGTTCGATATTTCATTCATTAATAATATAAACATTAAAAGAGTTTAATTTATTTTATTATTATATTTTTTGTTAATTCTACTTATAGCTTCATATTAATGTCAATACTTTCAATTAAATTTGTTTTCATCAATATTATCATCATTTCACTTTTTTTTTGTGTGTTTTGTGGACAATTTTTTATTTTCATTAATTTTTATTTTTTTTTTTTTTCTATAAAAATCAGCAATCTGCATTTATTTCATTTATTTATTATTTTTTGTTGTTGTCTTTTTTTATAACAGCATTTATGTAAAAACATAATTTAAATTATAATAAAACATTGTAATATTGCTGTCATTATTTTAACCGATTTTATTTTTTATTTTATTTTTATATGTACGTATGTATGCATGTATGTGTGTGTGTATAATTTTTTCTTCATTATTTGTTAATTTGAGTTGTCTATGGTTGTAATTCAATTAAAATTGATGAGTTTTTTAATTGATGTTGTAATGCCCTTTAATAAGTTCATACAGATTATTTTTTTTTATAAATTTATTTTCCATTGGTTTTTTGTTTAACTCAATAATATTATGCTTTTTAAATTAAAAAAAAGTTAAACATTGCATAATCTAGGCATATAAACAATTTATGCAAAATTGAAATATAAAAAACTATAAAAAAATGAAAAAAATCATGAATTATCATTTTGACATGATTACTTGAAGTGTGGTGCACTGAATTGCATTGCATTTTACATACATACATACATATGTATGTGTTTATGTATGTTTGTATGTAGTATGTATGATGCAGTTGGGCTGCTGCTGCTGGCAATGGTAATAAATTATTGTTAAACATTTGTGAAAACAACTAAAATGATTATATAAATTAAGTATTATGTAATAGTTTTATGCAATAAGTAGTTAATATTTTTATTATATCTTTATGGTCACTTTAATGGGTGATGTTTTTACTTTATTTTATTAATAAAAGTAACAAACTACTACTACTACTACCTGTAGTTAAATATAAATAAAATTTAATTGTCTTATTACAAACTTTACACCCGAAACGAACTAACTTCTTTCTGCTAAAGACTTACGGTCTCCATGATATAATTTTTAATTAGAAAGCATATATTTTCATTTTAGTCATTATTAATATTAGTAGCTTAGCTAATAAGCCGGAATTTATATTTTGTTAACATTTTTTTGTTGCAATTAAAATATTATTAACTATCGGTTACAAATAATGTTATAAGTTTGTTGCCTTTTTAATACAGATTAATTTACACTATTTTGCACCTGTATGTTTAAGCAAAAAAAGTATTTTTTTTTTTCAATTTAATCATTTTATATTAGAGAAGATTATGTTCATGGTTGCCCATTAACAAACTTTGAACATGTTTTAAAAGCAAAAATACATCTATCAAGATAACAATCGCTTTCAAAGTTATCAAGCACCCACAAAGAAGCAGGTTCCCTAAAAAGTATACTTTTTACAAAAATAACAAAAAAGGAATCGATTTATTATACATTTGCAGACTAAACCAAGAAATACTAAACATTTTTAGTAAAACGGTTTTTTGTTTACATTTTAAAGCCCAGTGGCATATTTTTTTATAGTTTATATATTTTATTGCTGTTAAAAAAAAAGGTGAATGAGCATTTAGATAAAGTTTATATCATTTTTGCATAAAAGTATTATGAAGAATGGGGAAGAATGATACATGTTTAGGCATAAATTTTGTGTGCATTTGGTTAATAAAATTTGTATAGGGGCTGTTTAATAAGCCAAACAAATGTTTATGTGATGAGCATGCGCAAGGACTACAAATTAATTTTCACCTTTTTTTTTAGTGATCTACACTCTGGAAGATTTTCAATAAAATTACATATTGCGTTGGTAGTCTGAGTGCAAAGATAATTTTTTTATTTCAGTGAAATAATGGTAGTCGCTATATGCTATAAATAGCATATGTTACGTTTGTACTCCCGATGCAAATAAAAACGGGATTTAAAGATATTGTCCATATGATACCCCATATTACACACTGTTGTCAAACACCAATTTGTTGGTAATAAATCTGAATCTCCTAAACTACTAGTTAAATTAAAGTGTATAGAAGAGTTGTAGAGGGGGGCCTAAGCTTTCAGAAAAATATTCTCGTAATCGCCCTGTAAAAACACAAGATAAGACACAGGGTGTCAAAATTGACTACCTCGTAAGTAACTTGTACAAACGAAGTTCGATTTTAAATATTTTTATATTTCTAGAAACTGCTTGGCAAGATAAAGAAAAAAGGTCTTACCTAATATACCTCTTACAGTTAAAAAGATATTTAAGCTTGAATTTTGAACCTTTGATTTTTTGCCTCGACCTTCTTTATTTTTTCGGGAATAAGTCCGGAGGTACATTAGGTAAAATTTTTTTTAAACATATTCTGTAATTTGCTACATATTTGAAAATAATATACTCATAGAATTTTTGCATTATCTCAATTCGTCTAGACATGAAAATATTTAAAGTTGCACTTTGAAATTAAGGACTGCGAACGAAATATTCCGTGCATGCTATTGGTCATTTGTAACATTTGGCTCTATAGCTTAGACCAGTGGAGAGATATTGAGATCTTGTGAAAAGTGAGTTGAGGAGCATAAAAAAGGTGTCCCAAAATACCGAAGATTTTAAAAGATTTCAACTGAAGCAAAAATCTCTAACGGAATAGTTACCACAAATGATCTACAAATTCATAAATAGTGGTAAGAACTATAAATGTTATATTTTCTTCGATCTATTATAAAACATCAATTAAATCAAAAAGAATTAAAATTCTAAGATCAGCCTTTTCCAAGTTATTGAATATTATATATGTTACGGTTTTTTTGAACGCACTTTTTTAATTTCAAAGTGCAGACTTGGAATATTTTTCACGTCTAGACAAACCCAGCATAAACTTTTTGGTTTTCGGTAATGACAACTATTTATTAAAGTACTTTCCTAGAAAGTAGGCATCATTATTATTTTCCTTCTCTACCTTACATAAATAAGTACTCAATAGTATTATTGTAGAGTAAGTTACAATCACATGGATCAGTTGTCTAGAGCGCAGGATTAGCAACCAGAAGGTTGCCGGTTCAATCCCATTCTGATGCTATTCGTTTTTTTAACAAAATGAGATATGGTGTTCTGAGTAAGACGTTAGTCATTAAAAACAACTAGTTAATAGGGTCCCAAGTTCAATACTCACTGACCACAAATAGGGTTTTATATGAGAGCTATGGTCAATTATGAACTTATACAATACATATTGACACTTATACAATACATATTTGTACCTAATTTCAATAAAATATTACTATATATAAGACATTTATAATAGTTAAACCTCTATTCAGGAGGACATTTGTGCTAAGTGAAATAGTGGACAGACCATAACCATTTTCAATAGGTTTCATCCATGTTTCAAAATAGTTAATTGTACCAAATTTCATCCAGATATATTTAAAATTATGACCTGTTCGCAGCCAGACGGACTGACGTACATCGTTAAACCGATTAAGAAAGTGAATCTGAGTCGAACTGTAAACATTAATAGTTTTTTCTGTGCATTACAAACATCAGGTGAGAAATAAAATACTTCAACCCCCTATGGTGGTGTAGGTATAATAAGATGCAAATAAATAACTAACTATTTATACTTAAATTATATAAAGAAATTTATGTCCCTTTTCGTTGTGCCAGATGAGAAAATTCTGTGATCGTTAATGGAAGTGTCAACGCTGTATTTCCTATTTGCAATTAATGTCACTAATCACGATTAAATTTTGTGAGTTAATTACTTGAAGATAAAATATTAACTCATAGTTTGTTTTACACATCAAAATTGTCATATAACAATATTCTCACTTGAATTCTAGCCGATCCTCCGAATTTGGTTAATTACACCTCCCAACCGTACTGCAAATTTAAAATAAAGATTTGCAATCCTTAAATTATTTGAAGGAATTAAATTTTTATTAATTTAGTTGTAATAACAATTTTATTATTTTTAAAATAAATTAAATATTGTTGAGTTTAAACAATTCATTTAATTAAATTAATCACAACGATAAAAATTTAAAAATATAAAACTATTCTTAGGTTTACACTATTTTTGTTGCTTTTGTTCTGTACAGTACTGTATTTAATAAGACACTTATTCCCAAGTAGGACAGAATCGCTAATTTTTGGAAATAAATCTGTAAAGATTCCCTTACTCTCTACCTTAAATTTAAAAACGTAAAAGTAAACGGAACGAAAGTAGATGGTTATTCAAAAATCGTAAAAGTAGTCAGTACTTTGTTGTTTTGAAAACTTCAACATCACTGATGTCAATTACAGTAAATATCAATCTGTTTGAAAATCGCTAGATATATTAGCTTTTATATTAGTGATTTGTATACAAAACGAATGCTTTTATGACAAAAATTTTTATTTATTCAATTTTTTAGTGAAGATTTGCGAAATTAATAAACATTTTACAGCGATTTTTTGTGCAGATTTGATATATTGAAGTTAAAAGCTGTCAAAACTGATCTTACAGCTGTCACGTAAAAACGTAGAGTGACCTAATTTGATTAGGTTACTACCTTACATTTACGTTTTAAAGTACACATACATATAAGCAAAACGTGTAAGTTGATTCTTCCCATTTACATTTACGGTAGAGTAATAAAGCCTTAAGGCTGGGTTAGTTGGTTTTTTATTTTATGTTGATGTCCCGTTTATTTACGGGAAAAATTTTGTGCAATTATTCAAAACTAATAAAGTGACATATGTTTCTGGCATTTGTAAGCAAAAACTTAACATAAATACTTTAATTGAAAAAGCCTAAAAAAGCAACTCTGATTAAAATTAAATTTAATTATTTGGGTATGTATCTATTTTAGTTCTACTGTGTGATGTAATAATCTACTTACTAATAACCAACAAAATACATTATATTACATTCCAAATATTGTTTGCACTGTAGCCCAGTGTAATCTGTGTCATATAATTTAAGGTATTTTTAAACATCAAGCTATGTAGTGCATTTAAAATTCGTCTTAGCCCTCATTTAAAGTTTTTAATTATTTTCCGTGTAATTTCCCTATAAAATGCCACTATTTTAACAATGACATTTGTGTGAATGTTTATGTTAAACATATTTTATTTCAGAAAATTTTAAACTTTTATTTTCAAAAAAAAGAACTACAAACAATTGTATTTGTATGTTTACGCCGGTGTAAAATATTTCCTACAAAAAAAATTATTATGCTCCTTAAGCCATTGGTATTAATTGGATCTTAAGATATGAAATACGACCTACGTTTAACAACCCTTAATAAAGTTTAGTGAAAAAGAACAACAAATACATGTTTGAGAATTTCATCATCATACACATGTTTACTATGGATATTATATTTCGAATAATTTTGTTGCCATTTTCTTGCTCAACATGTAAGAAATTTTATTACCTTTATTTTCCCCATAATAAATAGTTGTATTTAAGCATTGACAACTTGATAAACGCTCATCAACACACATTGCCTTTTGCCGATCCTGTTAATGTTATAGGTTATGTAAACTCTACACAGGATATTTACTAACCATTTGTATTTATAATTTCATATGTTTTTATTGCTGTATTGCATTTCAATTGTTGTCCTGTATTTAAAAAAAAAAAGTTGCGCATGCGCACAACACCTGTTAATATTTTTCCCTTTTAATTCAAGTGAGAGTGTGTCTTCTTTTTTAGTTCATTTGTGGGGGCGATAAACTATTTTATAAATTTTCAAATGTAGCATGTGTTTTTTTTTTATTTTAACATAAAAAGGTTAAATTTCTTTTCAAGGGTTATTTTTAATTTTTTTAATATTGTTTTTCTTTATTTTTAATTCATCTAATTTCTATTCTAATTTCTTAGTTAAACAGCAGGTTTCTTTTTATCTAATTTTTTAGGGTTTGTTTTCATCTATTTAACACCTTTTTGTTATGGTTTCGTTTTTTGGAAAAGAGGTGTGCTCAGACATTAATTTCAAAATCAGCCATGCTTATGACATTTTTGGATTATTTGACTGTGGGAGGAAAAAAATATATAATTAATTTTAAAAAACTAACACAACATTTCACATAATTTTCTAATAAAAACATTTCAAATAAAACGTTTGTTACACCCAATAAAAAATTTAATTTATTATGTTTATTTTATTAATAAAATTTTTCTCTTAAAAATATCTTTGCAGAGTATTAGGCTTCTATATATCGCTTGTCCAAAATAGTATTTTTATCCTAGACAAATATTTCGAACTTAATAAAAGGAAATTAAATTAAAGCACACTTTTTTAATAACTAAAAATTGTTTTTGGTAGGGAAGTAAATTTGTTAATATTTTATCCGTATTCAGCTCTTCAATTGGCATCGTTTAAATAGATCTTCCTACAATGAAATCTCAAAAAGGGTTTTTTTAAGGCAATCTTATCCGTAGTTTATGCAATATATGTTTATTGTAGACCACGAGCGGATCCACGGGGAGGGAAAAGGGGAAATTTCTCTCCCCAAAATGAAAAATCATAATGCAAAATTTGTACTAAATCATAAAATTTGAGGAAATTGTTGTGAACGTAGGTAGGTCGCTTTCCACACAGATCCACAAAGACGGGAATTTTGGAAATTCGAATGCTTAGGGTGTAAAAAAGGGTAAAATCGGTAACCTTATAATTCGCAAAAAAAAAGTTGAAAAGCTATCGTTATTCATTTAAAATATAATTGGACAGGTAGGGAGTAAAAATTGTACATATTTTTGGCACTTTTTTCATAAAACATTATTTTATATTTACTGAAATATTCATATGAGTATTTTGATACCACTACAATATAGAAATTTATTGGAATACAATTTTTGATACTTCGATGGATGAAAAAAGTACAAAAATAGGAGTAAAGGCGGAAAATAACATTTTATTCAAACTTAATAATCAATTGCATTAAATATATATAGAAACATGAAATTAAGAAAATGTAGTCCTATGTAGATAAGAATTCACAAGAGTGGATTTGTGGTACTTAAAGATTACATGATCCTGTAGGTAAGAATTCAAGAGGATGGACTTTGTGGTACTTTTTCGTTCTTCTAATGGTACTTTCTGCATTTTCTGCAATATTTAACCTAGAATCATGAAATTAAAAACGCATGGTCCAATGTTGGAAAGAATTCATAAAGGGGGACTTTGTGGTACTTTTTTAATTTTCTATAGTTATGAACTTAGAAATATGAAATTAGGAATATGTGTACTTTAGTTAATAAGAATCCATAAAAGGGACCTTGTGGCACCTTTTCGTTATCTTAAGTACTTTTTGAATTTTCTATAGTTATCAACTTAGAAACATGAAATTTGGGATATGTGGTCCTTAGTTAATGAGAATTCATCATTTTTTGTTATTTGAATGGTGCTTTTTTTAATTTTCTTTAATATATAACCTAGAAATGTAAAACTTAAAACAAGGGTTGCTAATTGAATGAGAATCAGCGGACAGGAAATTATTAGAGAGATATCAAAATATTTTAGCTTTTTTTATTAAACTAATTCGGTGTAAAAATAGAAAAGTTTAAAAGTTCAAAATATAGCATACAAAGAAAAATTATTCAGACAGTTCGTCGAAAAAAAAATAATCAAATGACAGCTAATCTTATTTTGTGAAAATTGTTATTTAATGTACACAGGAAGTATTACGATTCTTATCATCTATATCGATATTTAATTAAATAATAGTGCAAAATGTCATCAAAATATTAATGATGAAATACGATGTTAAGAACTTTGTTAGTAAATGTGGGTCAATTAGTGGCGATGAAATATACATTTTTTGCTAATTGTTCACAAGTTTCACTAAAACCATAAAAAAAGTAATATTTAAAATGTTCATTTTTCTTAAACAGTAAATTAATCGTGCTAAAAGTACTTTTCCACGAATAAAAATTTATTAAAAACAACACACTAATAAAAATGTTCACACCTTGTTGACTTAATGGTGAAATTATCAAAATACCGCCACATTATTTCATATTCAAAGTACGATAAAACAAGACATGATAAATGAAAAATATAAACGCTATAAAAAGCTTAAAAAGCCCACTATTCAAGAAGATTTCTTAACCACTTGAACAGAAAAAAATAAAACAATAAACTGACAAGGCGTTACCATAATTCGTCAACACCCAAAAATATACAAAAATTTATAAAAATATCACAAAATTATTATCTGTATCTTTATGTATGTATGGCTGTTAATATACATTCATACATACACACACACACAAACACATGAGTAAGTAGTTTAAGTGAAATACAATATAATTTTTTTTATAGCCAGCCATTTACAATTCGAATAATTGTTTTTAACGGCCATAATAATGAAATAAAATTTGTTTCTTTCTTATGCTTAATTTAAATAAATTTTATGGTTTAAAAATTTCATAATGGCTGCCATTTATTGTTGAATTTAATCATTTAAAAAAATAAAAATAAATATAAAAAAATATTGTAGATAAGTATTTTACCATACAGTTATTTATACTTTTATATACCTAAATTTTTTATTTATAAATTTATATATTAAAATACACAGATGTGTGTGCCTTTTTTTAAAAAAACTTATGTTTAATGTATTTAATGTACACTGAGGTAAAAACGAAATATAATAAAATAAATATTTTACAAAATGATCACAAAATAAAAAGGTAACAGCTCTTCATATTGTGACACATTATAAATCAGTTCAATTTTTTTTTTTGTTTTAGTTAAACGTGCAATTTTTGTTTTATATTTTAAAACTAAAGTTTTGCAGGGGGATTAAAAATTGTATTCCCTTCACACATGATATCCGTGATATATAAAATTTTGACACAACACATTATTTTTTCTGTTTTTTTTTTCTTTGGTTTAAACGTATCAAATTAAAATTCTCAACACATTAAAATTATAACGAAAAAAAGATTGTTTAAATAAATACAAATAATAAAATACAAAATATAATAAAATAAATTGGATCACATTAAAATAAAACTGTATCGATAGTAAATAAGGGGACCAGATTAAATTGTTTGAATTTTGCTATTATTTTAAGAAATTAATTTTGTATAAAAAAATAACTATTTAAAAACTATTTACATTGTAAGAAAAATGATTAATAAAAATTTAATTAATACAATTAAATGCCCACAGTTTGACCATAAATTAAAAAAAGGAATATTTAAAATTCATCTACACTGAAAAAATTGATTTTAATGAATGAGGTACATTAAATGATATTTATTAAATTTTTGCAAGAATTGTTTATTTTAATGTACAAATTCATTGTATCAATGAAAACATTAATTAAAATTCAATGAAAATATAAAACCTATATGAACATTACATTGAAACCAAACATTAAATTTATTTCTTAATGAAATAAGTAAATCAGTTATTTTATTTAATGTATTAGTACATTGAATTTCTTTATTCATTATACTAATACATTGATTAAATTAAGAAAAAGCATTACGTAATGAACAAAACATTTGAATCAATAAAATATTTCATTAGATCATATTTGTAAATGTAATAAATAAAACATTATATTTATTATATCTATATTTAGAATATTTTATTTAATTTTTGTTTATATTGAGTCAATTTAATTTAAAATAAAAACTAAAAATGCTGAACAAGATATTTATTTTTAATGTATAGTTTCACTGGGACAAAATATATGCTCATTTAAATCAATGGAATTAATTAATTTATTTATTGAATGATTTCATTGATTCAAAATTTTATCAATGAACTTTTGCATTGAATATTAATATCAATGAATGACAATATATTGTTTTAATGAACCTGTTCATAGGGTCAAAATTAGTGCACAAATTCATTGAAACAATGATTTTTTTCTTTATATTTATGTACTTTTTTTGGTTCTGTGTATTCTAGGGGTTCTCACCAGATTTGGCTACGCGACTCCTTTTTGACATTACGATAGAATCGTGACCCACTACAACTTTAAAAATCAGATAAAATAATTAGAAAATAATATAAAATTTACAAAATTATTTTTGTTCCATGTGATCTTCAATTTAAGAGCGTTTTCGGATAGACCATATCTGATATTATTGTATACGATAAAGACAAAAAAATTATTTATTGAATAAAGAAAATTTGAAATGAAGACCAAAAATATATGATGTTGAATATAAAAATTATGATTTTTTTTCGATTTTTTGACCGGAAAATTATCTGCACTCTTTTTTCTCTAAACTGAATTTTTTCTAAATAAATTTCATATTTTTCCTGAAAGATAAAATGTGGATTTTAAAACCGAAAATGCAAGTAGGACTCCATAAAGATTACAATGAATAAGTTTCTTCGATATTTGGTTGTCACTTATTTGTTTGGTTTCAATAATCAAAAATAACAGTTATTTTTCTTCGCTAATGAAAAATTTAATTGGAAATTTTATTTAAACTTTCTGTATAATATTTTTATTAAAAAACGAGCGTAACGCGGTGCGCTTCGCTACCCCTTATTAGGCGATATTATATATTTACTATCGTTTAATATTTGGTTAATGTCACGTTATTAACCAGTTCTTACATAATCTATAACAATCACAGGCACTGGCACTATCTGTGTGTCAAATTTCGTGAACATCGATGCAGCGATTTAAGAGTTTAAAAAAGTGGACGGGATATCCAACCCTGTTCTTATATAGCCTATAACGACTACATCCACTATATGGGCTATAGCCACCTCTGGTACAGGATTATGTGTTTAAGAATATTATTCAATATACCAAATATATACTTACGAACCCTTCAGGATTGCGAACCCCCATTTGAGAACCATTGGTCTAGACGATCGAAATGGTCACCCTAATTATAAGAATCATAAATAAGAAAATAACAACCAATATAATAAAAAAGTAGTTCATTGAAGGTAGAAAACCCCATAATTTGTGTCTTAAATAGAAATCTCATTATTAAAACTACATCGAGTAGTTAAAGTAATAAATTTATTTTAAGAATTCTTTGTCTCATAAAAATCATGAAACTTTTAAATAAATTTCAAGACAAAAAAATTAATAAAACAGCAAAAAATTAACTATGAATTTCATTATTTTACAATCTCATAATGTCATTCACTTCAAGCAAAAAAAAAAAAAAGAATAATACAAAAAAAGGCCTTATGGCAATATAAATTGATTTTGTTTTATTTCTTTAATTTTATACATTTTGATTAATTTTTCGTATCCTTATTTTTATTTTTTACATTTCTCCACTGAAGCACTCACTGACTTGACTACGGCGTGAAAATTAATAAAAAATAGCAGAAAAATATAAAAAGGATGCATAAAAGGAATAATATAAAAGTTGTATTTTGTAAAAAATATGTATATGTATGAGTATACCAAAGCCGATAGTCAGTCAGCAGCATTGCAGTAAATGCAATCAAATACATTTGACCAAAAAGGAAAATCATTGAACGGTATTAAAAGTAAGTTCTCATTAGTGTGGTTCTATAAATAATAATAAGAAAAAGTTGAAGAACGTATATGATAATGATCTTAAAACCAATTTTTCAAAAATCTAACTTTGCTGTAAAATAGCAATTTAATAAAGGAATTAGAATTTGTGGACTCATACCAATTTTCAGAAATTTTGAAACATACTCTAAATTTCGTGGTATTACTAAGAAGTCAGATTTCAAAGATCGTTAAATTATAAGTAAATTTTAGATTTTCTGATCTATTTATAAATCAGAAAGGGTAGAATTTTAACTATATAAAATATATATAGTAAAAACTTGATAATCCGAATTATTGATTGCACACCCCAAACCGGATTTTCGAAACTTTCATTTGATAGATGTGATACTTGTGATCTTAAACCGGACTGGTTTTTGCAAATCCCGGAATATTAAAAAAAAGAACTATGTATTTTTTTTTGCAGTAGAGTAAGATTAAAAGTTTGGACAAGTTTTCTAATACAGACATAAATTGTTCTATTAATATTGCTACAAGAAAATACTAATTAGGTACCTAACTCCCTATTATCTCATTTACTCCATGCAATTTTAAAAATGGTAGCAATGTAATTGAAACTCTGAAGTCGCTCATGAGAATATTTTCCCGGAGTTTTCGATTTCGTGGAATAGCGGGAAACAATTTTCGACTTATATATATATATATATATATATATATATAT
>MINK01009214.1:0-31258 GCA_001735545.1 Phormia regina
ACCAAGAGTATCAGACGTTGTTAAACAGTAAAGAAAATAATTAAATAGATAAATAGATAGAGAGATAGATAGATAGATAGATAGATAGATAGATAGATAGATAGATAGATAGATAGATAGATAGATAGATAGATAGATAGATAGATAGATATAGATAGATAGATAGATAGATAGATAGATAGATAGATAGATAGATAGATAGATAGATAGATAGATAGATAGATAGATAGATAGATAGATAGATAGATAGATAGATAGATAGATAGATCGATAAATAGATAGATAGATAGATAGATAGATAGATAGATAGATAGATAGATAGATAGATAGATTTCACTAGAAATTTTATAAAAAATTATATTTTACTAAAAAAAAAAATTCGCTAAAAATTTAATTTCTCACTAAAAATTAAATTAAATTTTTCACCAAAAACTAAAAGTTTCAAAAAAAAAAAAAAAAATATATATATATATTTCACTAAAATTAAATTTTTCAATAAAAATTAAATTTTTCACTAAAAATTAAATTTTTTACCAAAAACTAAATTTTTCACTAAAAATTCAATTTTTTACTAAAAATTCAATTTTTTACCAAGAAGTAAATTTTTCACTAAAAATTAAATGTTTCTACAAAAACTAAATTTTTCACCAAAAGTAAATCTTTCACTATAAATTTTTCAGCAAAGGCTACATTTTCACCAAAACCTAAATATTTCACCAAAAACTAAATTTTTCACTAAAAATTTAAATTTTCACCGAAAAGTAAATTTCTCACTAAAAATTAAATTTTTCGCCAAAAACTAATTTTTTCACTAAAAATTAAATTTTTCTCTAAAAATTAAATTTTTCTCTAAAAATTCAATTTTTCACTAAAAGTTAAATTTTTCACCTAAAACTAAATACATATTTCACCAAAAACTTATTTTTCATCAAAAATAAAAATATTGAATAAAAATTTTATTTTTCACCAAAATTTCTATTTTTACAAAAATTTCCAAACAAATATTTCAAAAAAAGAGGCAATAGTTTTAATATTTTTAACAAAAACTTTGATTATAATTTTGAAGAAATCAATCTTAGTTTCAGTGAAGTGTCAAAGTATAAAGATATATTTTTTTTATTATTTTAATATTATTTATCACAGTTTTAATTTAAGTTTGTTATTTCGCTTGTAATTTCCACAATTTTCATTGCGGAGCGAAAAAGTTGACATTCGCCAGATGATGCCATTTTTTCGAAAATTTTTCTATAAAAATTCAGCAAGATCGGAAGCTCTTGTACATTGTAGAGACTTCTTTCTTCCAAGAAGGCTTAAAATTTTTTTCTGAAGTTTTGTGCTGAAAAAATAAAATAAATTAATTGAACAATAACTGAGATATTGGACAAAACGCATTTTTAAGTATTTAAAGACTTTAAGATAAATATTTTTATTTTTTATAGATAGGACAAAGAAGTTTTACAAATTTTCGATTTTTGAAGGAATAAAATTCGTTCATAAACAATTAAGTTATAGGCCAAAAATTAAAAAATAAAAATATTATAAATACACACACAAACATGTATATTAAGCTTTCCATTGTAGATTTATAAATGTGAAAGTATGAAAGCATACCTAAAGGCGAGAATTTTATTTGTCGGTAAAATGGTAAAGAATATAAACTATTTGCCATAACCGAATACAGCCTCGATCTCATGTAATTTAAAGTATGCATATAATTTTTGTTCAACACTTTCGTTCTTAAGACCACATTTAGAATATAATATGTAATTTTTTTTTAACAGAGATTTTAAATATTTAACTTTGCTATTGTTTATTTTTCATCAACCTAAAAGTATGCAACTAATTTTATATATTAAAAATATATAACAAATATTTTACTTTTACAAGATTCCCCTAAAAGTATGCTACTCGTTTCTATATTATTTTAATTTAATAATTTCATAGTATTAATACTAGTTTTCAAAAACGTAACTTTTCAACTTAACCTCGTATATTTTTCTACATGTGTTTGTATAAATGTGTAACTGTTTGCCTTTTTATTTTTTGAGTGTTCCATATACCAAAAAGAATGAATGAATAAATAGATGGATGGATGGATGGGGGTACTTGGTTTCCTGAAATGGTTAAGGGTGCATAAAGGCCGCAGAGAGGCGGAGATGGAGGTGCTTTTTATTGTTTGTCGTCGTTTGTTATTTTTATAGATAAAATTTGTAAGTGCCTCGCTGTGAATCTTTACCAGTGTATGTGTGTGTGTGATCTTAAACAGGGTGGCATATGGGTGCTGTAGAGAAAAAGGAAAAAAAACTTTATTATGTCTCTGGTATCCTTGCCAAAGTTTGCTTTCTTTGTTTTTCCGCCAACGTGAGTGTTTATTCTTTGCCATTTTCATTTTAAGCAACCATCTCTGATGATGATGATGACGACGACAACGTTTATGTTGGTTTTGTTTTTCTTACAACACAAGTGTTGTTTGTGTTCCAATTTTCATACACGCTATAAGGGTCCTTTTGTTTTATTTTTCATTTAGTTGGTCTGTATGTGTTTATTACGTTTTCTTTGTTTTTTGTATTTTAAGGATTTTTCCTTTAAAAAAAATTTCATGGCATTTTTGTTTTGTTTTTGTATTTTGCTCATTTCTTCCTTTTCCAGTTTGGTGTATAGTTACGTTATGTTATTTTCTTTTGCTTTTAGTTTTTTTTTTCTTTTTGTACATTTTTCTGCTGCTGTTTCCTTTTTGTTTTTGTGGAGGTGTACTATGAAGGGGGGTTTTTTGTTGGTTTTTCGGGTAGCATTTGACCTTTGACTTAACTGATATTATTCTTGTTGGATATTCAAACAGCTACCCTGTAAATATTTTAAAAAGTTTTTTTTTTTTTTGATATTTATGTCACTGTGTTCTTTTGGTGAATTGTTATAGAATATTGGTTAAGACTTAGAGGGTTTACTATGTTTTTTTCTCTTATATATTTCTTAGCTTTTTGTTGTTTTTGCCATAAAAACAGAAAAGAGTTAAACTCAAGGACTTTTTGGCTAATTGTATTTATGTGACTTGCATTTGTTTTACTTTTATACTCTTAATTGTTTTTTCTTTTTGCTATAAGTTAGTTCTCTTGCTCTCCTTTATGACCATTTTGTTATTATTCTTGGAAAAAAAACATAAGGATTATTTATTAATCCCCAAAAGTATACTAAACTTTTTTCTTGTTTTTTTTTTATTTTTAATATTAAATCTTGACTAATTACTTGTGTTGTAAAGTTGTATAAGTTTAAGACAATTTAAATAAACTTCTTACACATTTTTTTTGTTGTTTTCTCTTTATAGTTGTATTTTTTTAAGCTTTTGGTAAATACCATAAATTAATTAAATTTTCTTTTCACTATAAAATATTTGCCATACTGTTTGTCTTTGTCTTTTAAGAAACGTAAAAGAAAAATAAGCAAGAAATAAGCATTTAAAATTTTGATTGTATGTCTTCATTTTAAATTGTTAATACCTTTAGGTATAACATTATTAATATCATTTAAAATCTTTCATTTATTCAGTCATTGCCAGTTGTTTCTTTTGCTTTTAATTTTTATAATTACAAAATGTGTCAGCATTATAATTTACAAATGAAAAAGTGAGAAAAAAGAAATTAAGAAAATAACAAAACTTTCATCATCATTATTATCTTCATGTTTTCAGCTTTCATTTGTTTAATTAGGCCTTTTGGTTAAAAGGCTCAGAAAAGTATGCTTTACTTTTTATTGTTTAAACTTTTTATGAAAGTAAAGTAAAGTAAGAGTGTATGTGTGTGTGTTTTCCCTTTCTTTGAGGCTTATCAAGTTAATTAAATATTAAATATATTATAGTCATATTTACCAGCAACATTTTGTTGTAATTATTAAGCCTAAAAGTATGCTACATTTAAACGTTATGGCTACAGTTAATTTAATTTTTTTAAAGGCCAATATGTTGCTGGCTGTTTGGCTGGCTGGCAGTGTTTTAAGAAGATATGATTGATTAAAGCATTAAAATTTTTTATAAAATTGTTTTATGTGTTTTCGTTTAATTTTTTTCTTTGCCACAGATTTTTAACAGTCACGTTTTCAATTTAAAAAATAAACCATACTAAAGAAATTGTTGTTTTTTAAAACCATAGAAATTGAGAGCACAAATTTAAAGGAGAATTTTTTTTAATTCACTTTAAATACAAAGACTTTTTATATTAAATTATAATTAAGCAGAAAAAGGGATACAAATTTAAGTAACATTTTTTTCATAAAATTAAATCTTCAAACATTTTAAAAAAGCTTTTTAAATAAATTTAATTTTAAACGGGGAAAAAAATGTACCAAATTTTACTAATTTTTATAATCTTCAAGAATGATGTAAATAGTTTATAATTCCGTTGGTAATTTCCATAATTTTCAAAAAGAAATTGATGTTTTCTGGATCTTTGTATGAAATTATGACGATAACAGCATGTCCGTTTGTTCGTGTGTCGGTTGAAATGGTGTTTATGAGGCCCACCGATTACTAACATGGATAATATATAAATCAAACTATTGGAAATGTTTTCGAGAATTTTGCGATTGAAATTTACCAAGATCGGTTTATAAAAGGGTGAGATATGCTAAAAAAACGGGTTTTAACCCGGTTTCCGTTTTTAGTTTTCCTAATTTTTGTCAGGTAAAAAAAATAATATTTTCTGGATCCTTGTTAGAAATAATAAATATAGGATAATGTCCGCCTGTCTGTGTGTCCATTGAAGTGGCATTTATGAAGCCCACCGATTAATAAGATGTATAATATAAAAATATATCGAAAGATTGGAATTCTCTTCGAAAACTTTGCTATTGAAATCCAGTAAGATAGGTTTATAAATAGTGAATATATGCTTAAAAACGATTTTTAAACATAGGTTTCGAGTTTCTGAATCCTCTGCTTAATGCATTTTTCGTTTTTTTGAAAGCCTTTTTCGAAATTATTATTTCTTTGTAAATCAACCAAAATTGCTTATAAACAAAAGAGATATGGCCAAAAATTAAATAATAATGTAAATACACACACAAACGTGAAAGTATGAAAGCATACTTTAAGGCGAAAATTTTATTTGTCGTAAGATGGTAAAGGGTATAAGAAAATTCGTCATTGCCGAATATAAATCCCAATCTTATTTTTATAAATATTTTTATAAAATTTCGGGTTTTTAAATCAACCAAAATCGATCATAAACTGAGTTATAAACACACACACGCAAACATGTATATTTATCACTGTAAAACGCTGGTAGGCTTCCATAGCACTCAGAGACAAACAACGTAAAAATTCTTAATAAATAGATAAATCGCAACATTAAAATCTTTAATTTCATTTCTAAACAGATCAACCAATCGATATGTATATCCTCTCTTTGTGCCTATGTAAAATAGAATTATTAATGTGCAGTATAAAAGCAAAAACTTTTATTTTTCGTTAATATGTTGAAGTGTATAAAAAAAAAAATACGGAGTAAACGAATGTAACATGAAATCGATTTCCATATGCTTAATGTGATTGCCTAAAATATGCTCCCCCTAATTTATTTTTTATTATTTGCAAATGATTCACTTTGTTTCGTTATTAAAACTATGTCATTTGTTTATCATTTTAAAGGTTATAACATAAATTTAATATTTATAATAGACATTTGAATTATTTAATTGTGCATTTGTTTATTTGTTAAACCTAAAAGTATGCAAATTATTTTATATATTAAAAACAAACAAATATTTTACTTGAAAAAAACTAACTATCCTAAAAGTATGCTATAATTTATTTGTATATTATTTTAGATTAATAATGGCAAAATAAGTATGTTTAATTTATATTCATAATAAATATTTTATAATGAAAATATTTCCATATAAGTTTAACTAAAAATACGATATTTTTTTTTAATAAGCCTAAAAGTATGCAAATTATTTATAATTATAAACATATTAAAGGGACATGGAAAAAAATAAAATAAATAAAATTATTAGGAGTGAAATTAAGTATAAAATATTTATAAATATCATAAATATATTTAAATAAATTAAAAACGATTATAAAAAAGACATTAAAAATATCAAATGAATTAAATTTAAAATGAATTTAATATTAAAATAATGTTTTAAACCGTATTTGAAATTTATAATTTTCATAGTTTATATTATTTAATTTATTTATTTTTTAATTTTTCGTATATTTATTCTCCTTCTTTTTATTTTATAATCTTTTTCTTTAAACCCCTAGCATTTTTTCAATGTTATATTAAAACGATTTTTTCCTTTTAAGACCAAAATATTCTTTCAATTACTGTCTCCCTAATTTTATTTATTTTATTATTATTTTGTCTTTATACATAAATCCTTTAATCATAATTTCCTTTTCTTTGGAAATTCAAATTTAAAACTTCAAATTCAAATTCCCCTTCAATTTTATTTGTATATTTGCATATTTGCTTAAGGGTATAATAATATAATATTAATATTACAGAATTATTGACTTGCCTAAGTTTATTTAGTTAAGCCTTAAAGTGTGCACTTGATTTTGTAGGGAAAATAAAAACAAGATTTTTTTTGTTTTTGTTGTTTTGTTTTTATAAGAAGTTTTGACATTTAAAAAGCAATAAAAACATTAAAGTATTACCAGGATTCAAACGTATAAAATAATACACTTAGAAAAATGTAGGTTATTGTTATATACATATATAAAGACTTGACGTTTTTAGTTGGGCAAATGTAGAGCGCATATGGATATTGGAATTCTATAAATAATAAATTTATTTATTTGAATTGATTTCTCTAAACAGCAGTATCTTCAGAGATTGTTGCAATATTTAAATTAATTCTTTAATCAGAATTGACATTACACAGGACAAGGCCGATGTTAAATTCTTAGCGTCGGCAGTTAGTCAATAATGTTATCTACAGAGACTTACAAATTAAATTACAGCTACGCATTCGAATGGAATTAGTCGGAAAAGGAAATAATTAAATTCAAAGTAATTTATAAAAAAATGTTTTGATAAAAATCATAACAGAAATTGAAATAGACATAACAACGGCGATGTTAAAATGAAACGGGCGGCTGCTAAACAATAATATTATCGAAAGCAGATTAAAGTCTGTTAGAATTACAGAAGATTCGGAGGCAAAAAAAGAAACATACAGCGATTCTCTAAGTCAAATAAGTCAAAAAATTATTTTCAGATTCTTTCCTGTATTAAAAGAAATTGGATTGTATTACCTCACTTTTTATTGATTTGGAAAATAATTGTTATTCCAAGTTTAAAGCATTTCAAAATAAAAAAGTTTTAAATATAAATGTTTAACATTTATAAATAAAAATACCTTTAAAAAATTGTCTCAGGCCCTAAATTCGCTTAAATTTTGTTCGGAATCGATTGTAAGGCTTCAGATTTAAATTTGTCTTCCCAAATTTTTTTATTTTTTAATTTCATACCTATAAAACATATTTAGTTTAAGGATTTGTATTAGAAGATGATTTTATTAAAGATTCTTAAATGAGTAGTGATGACAGAGGTTCAAGTCGTTCACCTCCAAGCTGACTTTGAGTCGTCGAATCTTACAGCTTATTTAAAAGTCCTTAAATTATAGAATTAAAAAAACATCCCATTTTTTTTTCTCGAAAATATCCAAAATTTTTATCCGCATAAAATCTGTTTTTATTGTAAAGGGTCTCCGTCAGAAAATACTTTTTGGATGTATACTTTATATATACAGCTATATAAGTGAAGTAATTTAAAGTCGATCCCTTCGCCCCAAACTCTTTCACATTTAGAACAAAAAACTAATTTTATTAATGAAAAAATATTGCCATCTTTTTGATAAAAAAAAGAAAATTTTAAATTGTTTTTAAAGTCCTAATTTCAGATTAATATAACTTTTCAACGGATTTATATATTTATATGATTCTGAGAGCAATATCATTTAGAATTTAGTAAGAAATCTGGCGAATATTTGAAAAATTTTTAAGGCCAATATTAAGACCGGGTTCACATATAGCAATTTTTCTTGCCGCAATTCAGAGTTTATAGGAGAGAGAGGAGAAAATAATACTAAAATTTTTACATTCTCTTTACCACTCTCGTCTACAAAGTCAGAATTGCGACAAGAAAAATTGCTTTGTGTGTACCCTGACTAAGTTTAAAAAGAGAACTAAAAACGAAACTAAAATTGAGGTAAAAATTTATTTCTACCCGAATATCTCTTAAACTAAATGAGATAGCCAACACATGTAAAAGTATTTTTTGTAGATATTTACAAGGACTGGCTATATTTATAATTTTTTTTTCTAACAAATGAATTTTTGGGGATTTTTCCAAAAAATTACATAGGGAAAGATGGCGAAAACAGGTCCCCTGACCTGTTTTCTACTTCGAAATACCTTAGCTCTGTCCAAGTGAAATTTTATTTAGATATCTATGATAGTTCAATTGTTATATAGTTTTTTGCGATTAAAAAAAAAAAATTACATACACGAAGATGTCCAAATTTGGAGGCCTACTTACTTCCTCCCTGACCCGTTAGGAACATATTATTTTAAGAAATAATACCATTAAATATCATTATTCTTTTCATTACGTTTCGTGTTTAAATTAGCAACGAAGAATTAATAACACATTAATATTAACTTGACACCATATCAGTGTCGTTTTTTTTAAAATACTATTATGTATTCGACATAATAAAGCAGTAAGCGGAGTGAAAAGAGAAAACGTAAATTGTCAATCAATGTTACCACAACAGATATCAATTTTGCAACATTATTTTCTTTCATATTAGGGCTTTAAAATATATTTTTAAAATTTTTTAAGATGAGTCCTTCTCGTGCTTTAAATACGCAGAAATCAATTCACTATTATTTGATTTTTTAAGACAAGAGAGATTCAGGGATTTTTTAATCTAGACGTATTTTAAGTCAGAAAAAATAATGTTAATGACAAAAGCTATGATAAACTTAAATATGCTATAATTTTTATTATTTCTTATAAATTCTTTTATAAAGGTCACCTAGTTTTATTTTCATTACTTAAAACCTTAAAATTTTATAGCATATTTTAAGGATTTTTAAAAATTTATTTAATTTTAAAGAAATTTCTTTAAATTTCTTTTAAAATAAAATATATTTTAATTTATTAAAATATTTATCTTTTATTTAAGATTTCATATAAAAATTAAAATTTATATATTTCCTTATTTTAATACCTACATATACATATGTTTTTATATACATAGATACTTATTTATAATTCATTATTTTATATATATAGATACGTAAAATATCATCTTCATTGTATCTTCTTCTTCTTTATCTTAATTGAAATAATAGCATAGATTTATTATCATTATTTGTACTAAACAGATTGTGAGAAGAAGAATAAGAAGATAAGAAGGAGGGGAAAGCCGAAACGACATATTTTTTTTTTTAAATGAAAATGTTTCTATGTTGTCTTGTCTGTCGTGTTGTCTCCGTTGCTCCCAGTCTTCTTAAAAATAAATGTCGAAGTAAAAACTTTCTATATATATTTTTAGATATTTTTTCATTATTTTTGTCTTGTTTGATTCTTTGTATTTTGAAATGGCGTACATTAAAATTATTTGTTAAATGAAAAAATAGAAAAAAAGTTTATATTTTTATAGTATAAAAATACAACTATACTACGACTAAAGAGTTCTTTAACAAAATACAAAATAATATATGTATATATACCTAAGAGTGTATATATAAAATTTTACTTTTGCTTTTGTTTCATTATGATTTTTAGTATTTCTGTTTATGGGGGACACTGTTTCCTATAAGTAATTAAAAAGACAACTCAATATAATGTTAAGCTTTCTATTGATATATAAATAAAGAAATAAGGTTAACTTTAGCATGAAATAGTTAAAGAAAGGAAAAACAGAATATTAAAAATATAATTGAATATAGCTTTCTTTTGTTGTTTTAAATTAATTAATAAATATTTTTTAAAAATATTATATATCAAAGGAAAGCTTTGTTTATTTCTTATTTATTATGAAATACCAATTTTAATTTTAATATAAATCTTTCTTTTCATTAAATTAGTAATTTCTAGTCCAATATTATTTCTTGTTCGAAATAAATAAAAATTTCTTTTAGTCAATGGTGTAAAAAAACATCACTACATTATATTAATGCCCTGTTTGTGTCCTCAAAAATATACTCTATACAGTTAAAGAAATATATATATATAAATAATAACTGCAAAAGTTCATTATTTAGAATTTCACATTCAAAATAAAAACAAATTCTTATTATTTCCTTTAAATTTCTTTCTTTGTGAATTTTTTATGTTAACAAATAAATATATATTTTTGCAAATATTTGTGCAAGAAACCCTGACTTTATAATTTTATTTATTTATTTTTTTATTTTATTTCTTTTTTTTTTTTTTCAATAAAATTTCAATTTAAAATACTTCTTTTTTGTCCTCTGACATCTCTGTCATTTTCATAAAAATATTTCATTTTTATTTACTCGTTTCAGGTTACATTTTTTATTTTTTGATTTTTGTTTATTAATAAAAATTTGTTGATATAGTAACAATATAATATTTACCTAGAATGAGTTTAAATTAAATTACATTTGATTTTAATTGCATATATTGAATTGTCAATAATAAATAATAAATTAAAAGCATATTTTAAGTATGAAATATTTAATAAATGTTGGTAGCTTTTGTTAATGTTTATTTCATTGTATTAAATAGGTTTTAATTAAAATTGTATTAATTGAAATTTATAAAGGGTTTGATTTAAAACGCGATAGAAGGTTTTTAATATGAAACTGATTATTCCTAGAAATTTAATTACTGAGAAAGTTTTACAAATATTTTTAATTGTTATTAACAAAAAATCAAAAACAACACATCAGCAAGCTTTTAATACCCTTAGATAATGAATAGCAATATGATCTACTATGATGTTTGAGGTCTTAATGCTGGACATACGGACGGACGTGACTACTTAACTTTCATATTTATCTATCTATCGATCGGGTTTTAAACTATTTATACAAATGCTTTGCTACATAAAATAATTTTCAAAAATGTTTTTTGAAAAATTTATTTTATAAAAATTTATAAAATATATAAAAATAATATAAATATAAATAAAAATGTATAACTTAATCTCAACGATTCTGATCTCCTTATGTTAAAGACCATTTTATGTAACATTTACCTTGAATTATTATACCACGAAATATTCATCATATTATGTCCATCCGAATGTCTCTCTAAGAAATCAACATTTTATTTTGTCGATACTTTTCATCAATATTTATTAATTAATCTTTTTAGTAGAGATATTTGTCCTTAAGGCTATACTATATACGTACCTGTATTTTTCTAAATTTCTAAAATATTTTAAGTGATTTTAGCTTTTGTCTCACAGTGAGTAATATTTTATAAAAATCACAAAAAAGTTTATTTTTTATAAATTAAAATATATAAATTATGATAATGTTTTCTCTGCTTTTCTCTATTTCAAAGATCACTTAAGTTATTAAAGGCAAACATTATAACATTTACCTTAAATTATTATACCACGAATCATTGATTATTTTATGTTCGTCACAATATTGTACTGAAAAATCAATATTTTATTCCGTCCATATTTCAAGAGATTTTAGTTTTTATCTGTATTAGCTCACATACAGACATTAAGCATTATTTTAAAAACTATTTCAAGATCGTTGGTCCAAGTTTAAAATGTTATAGATCCATGATTTCTCACCTACTACAAGTGTAAAAAACATATCGGATTTATGTAGTTTTCATAAATATTATTAAGTTTATGATCGCTCGTTTAAAAAAATTTTATAAAATTTTCTAAAACATTTTTTAAAATTAAATTTTAAAGTTGTTGTCAAAATTTAAATTGTTGTAAAAAATCTTTAAATTTTCGAGTTCAATAAAAATTTTAAATCAAATTTAAACAGTTTGGCTAGAACATTTAGAAATTGGAGCTATAAACCAAATCCAAATACGGATTAAGTACTAAATCGGGCGTGACGTACTTGTGATAAAGTGTTAAATCACAAAAAAGATTTGTAGAAGCAGTGAAAGTGTTCAAGTCCCCAGGAGCAGTAATAGCTTTTTGTTATGCATTAAAAGATATACTGCTTCCAAACTTTTTAAACTGATTAAGTAATTTATACTTGCCAGAAAATAAGAAATTTTTCTTCGTTAGAATATTATTAACTTGATCTAATATATTCATATAAAGTGTTCTATAAATTTCATTATAAGCCGGTTTTAAATCTTAGGTCTTCGACAATAGCACCTTCTTTTCAGGTACTTGTCGGTTTGCTAACGAAATCTCAACTTTTATTGCATTTCTCTATACGAGTTGTTATAGATGTGGTCTTATCAATCGTATTCAAGATTAATTCAGAGTTTGAACCAGCGTTGCCAAACGCCGAATAAAAATCCTAAAACCCGCTATTTTTTGTTATTTCTTTATTTATTTATTCACTCACAATTTTTTACAACTTTTAAATTATTTAATTGATTATGTGATCCGAAAACAAATTACCACCTGAAAAGATCCATTTAAACGAACGATTTTTGTATAGTTAAAAAGCACGTAATCAAGTGCGAAAATCGCTATATTGACAACAAGGGCAGCAAGTGAATTCGTGGTGAAATATGAAAAATTTTCAAATTTGTTTAAAGTCGATTAAGAAGTTTTGGGCCAATTTAGATTGAAAAGATTTGGAAGTATTTTGTGGAAATAATTTTTAGTTAACCCATTAAAAGCCGTGTTAATATCCAACAGAGATATTTTAAAAAAAATCTTTGATTTTCTTATTGTCTACACATAAAATAAGCATAAAAGTTTGAAAAATTTTGAAAAATTATATTAGGTTCTCATAGGGAGTTATGTATTTAATTATGGCCGTGGTCAGGTTATGGGTATTTCCAGAAGAAAGTTTTGTACAAAAATAAGTTAGTAAATATCTATATATAATATACTTTATATATAAAAAACTATATTGTCAAAAATAATTAATTTGAAAGAAACATTTGAAAAAAATATAAATTAAAATATTACCAAATGACGCGTTTTAATTTTTTGATATATGGTGAAAAGTTATTGCCTAAATATTGGCATATATAATTGAAAAATCTGCCAAATTGGTTTTCATTATAAGACAGTATTTATCAATTATTTATATAATAAGATAAAAAAACCTGAGGCTCTTTAGACTCCATAAAAATGGTCGATTATATCGCTGTACTCGATCAAGTACAATGACTTTGAATGGGTTAAACTAAGATATAAGAATAATCGAACCATCATGGATTCGACAATTTTCAGAAATGATTTTCTTAAACAAAATTTTGGATATATAAAACTTAGGAATTATCTTTTGAAAAAGTAAAATAAATCAACTTAATTTTTAGAAAAATAAGATCATGTTTTTTTATTTTATTTCCCTTATAAGCCTGATGTTGTAGGCCCGGGGGTTCACACACAGCAATTTTTCTTGCAGCAATTCTGAGTTTATAGGAGAGAGAGGAGAAAACAATACTAAACTTTTACATTCTCTTTACCTTTCTCGTCTACAAAGTCAGAATTGCGGCAAGAAAAATTGCTGTGTGTGAACCGCGACTAGATTCTCGACCGCGTATAAGGAATTGAAAGTATTGAAAATTCAGTTTATTTCTAAAGATTGTCATGGGAATATGTTCTCTTTTTTGATACCTATTCACTGGTAGTTATATCCACGATGTTAAAATTGATTTTTTGGATTTTCCATTTTATTGCTACAAGGGTATTAGATTTAATTTATAATTATATTCATTTTATTAATTAAAATTATTTTTTCATAACTCATGTTTGAATATAGATCTTTTGAATTAATTTTTAATTGATCATACGACGTGGTTTATATTACATTTTAAGCTTAAAAAATGTAAAAAATGTAGTTCCTTACAAATGCATCTAAGAAACATATCTATATTTTTTCTCCTCACGTAAGAGAGATCCGACCGATTTACCTTGATTTAAATCATAGCATAATTATAAAGTACTCGCACATCTACAAAAACAATTCCTTGTATTTTGTTAGTGTAAAACTACTGCTCACAATGTCAAAATGATATGATCGGAAAATGATAGAATAAAAGAGAGGAAGAGTAAAATACTCACGAAAAAAATTTACGTAGGAATACAAAAACAATTTGAAAAAAATTGTAAAACAGTTGTTCTTACGAGTATACTTTCTAATTATATTATGGATTTAAATTGTGGAATATTATAACGAAATTATTTGTCCAAATCCTTAGATTTTAGCTATACTATTTCTTTAGATAAGGAATAATTGATATTTACTTATAATGACACTAATACTCCTCCTAGACCTCCCCTATTTAAGTCTCAATAACAAAGAAATATTCCTACAAAATTATAGGTCTCTCCTAATTATTCTTTAACTGTAATAAAGTATAGCATACTTTTAAGCTTCTGTAAAATATTCAACATGTTGCCTACTTTTTTTTAAGCCATGTTCTTTTTATTATTTTTATGTTTGAATGTTTTTGACATTTTTTGGTAAGAAGAAAAGAAATAATGATACAGCACGAAAACAAACATTTCAAATTAAATTAAATTTTATCTATATAATTGTTATGCTCTACATGAAAATGATGATAATAATGATGGTTTTCTTCATAATAAAAAAAAGAAAAAATACACACAAATTTTAATTAAATTTTTTCTTACACTTTTGTTGTCAGTATCGTCTCATATATTTTTGATGAAATTATAAAAAGAAAATTTTCTTTTTTTTTTTTCTAATTTGTTTGTCTATTTACTTTACTTAACTTTTGTCATTTTATTTTTCTTGCACATTTTCAGATTAAAACAAACCACTAACAACAGGAGCAATATCAGCATTTAAATAAAAGAAATAAAAGAATAAAAAAAAATCTAGACATCGACGAAAGATCTATACAGAGAGCAAACAAGGAAAAAAGACAAAAAGAAGAAGGCCAAGAAAGTACAATTTTGTTCTTTCTTAATTTTTGAAACGTTCACTCTTGCCAGCCAGCCAGTCAACCAGTCAACCAGCCAACCAATCAACAACACAACTATAAATTCAACACGTAAATTTTCAATTTCAAAATATTTTCGTACAAAAATTTTCTTAAATACTACTACTATACTACTAGTACTAACACAACAACAGCAATAGCTTGCCTAACAATTTTCAAAAAATAATTTCGAAATAATATTGAAAAGTGCAGCCAGCCAGCCAGCCAGCCAACAGCAGCAATAGCTATAGAATTCTTTTGAAAAAAAAACCCAACACACGCGCACAGACAAATAGATTTTTCTATCCTCCTAGAGGTATTAAAATAAATTGCAATAAATTTAACCAAAAACAAAAACAACTGTGTGTGACAAAAGTTGAAAAAGAAAAAAAAAAAAAAAGCTAAAAACGCTTAAGCATACAATTTTCAACAGGCGTCAAAATATATCTACAACAACTACAACACAGTTTTTCATTCAGTCAGTCACCACATTCTGCTTTCAAGAAAATAGAAAAAAGTAAATTTAATTCTATAGATACCCTGAGAAAAGGAACTAAATAAATCAACGACAAAAAAGCAAAAAGAAAGAAAAATCTAAAAGAATAAAAGTATCTAAAAATATCTATAATATTCTTGAAATATCACGAATATCAGCTGAAAAATAAACCCATACGTACTTAAAATACAAAGAGTGATACTAAAATAAAAAATAAAATTAACGAATAAAAAAACAAATTGGTTGTAAAGAAAAATAATTCTTAACGAAAAACACTTTAACAAAAAAAAAAAATTGAAAGAAAGCAAAAGCAAAAAATTTCAAACGTCTTGTTATTTTGAATATTTCAAAAGCAAATTATTTACTAAAACAGAAAGAACGATCTCTGCCTAAATATATTTAAAAGAAAATATTTAAAAAATAATAATAATAAAACAAAACAAATTGGAAAAAAATAAAAACCTTGTCAACGAATTGTTAACAATAATTTAGAAAAAAAAGCCATAATTTCAAAAATATTTGGCCGTTATTTAGTTATAAACGCAAAAAAAAAAAAAATTAATCTTTAATCTTAAACTCTAGTTAGTTAAACGTGCGCAAAAAGTTTTTTAAACAAAACAAAAAAAGCTCAAAGCTTAAGCTAAGCTTAAATATATATCTGCACATCTATAATTAACGTAAGCAATACAATAAATAATAATTTTAATAATAAAAAAAAAAAAACTGCAAACGCCAATACTCTTTTCTGAATCACTTACTCACTGTGTCATCTAATTTGTGATCAGCTGTTTTTTTATCAGTTCAACCTAAAAGCCATTTTATATTAAATAATATCCACATTAACACCGTTAGCGTGTGTTTTTGTGGCCTTGAATTAAATTTGTTTGTTGTACGCGCTTTAAAAAAAGTCTTTCAAAATTCTAACCTTAACAAATTTTAAACTTCAACCACAGCCTATGCATAAAATGGCAGCACCCACTGGAGCAGCGCCGCCGGCGGCAATAGAAGGTGCCTTATCGGCCCCCAAATATGGTACACTGATACCGAATAGAATTTTTGTAGGTGGTATAAGGTAAGTACTTTTATTACGCATACTATGTATTTTTTAAGTTAAGCCTAAATGTATGCAATATTAATTTAAAGTATGTTGCGAATATTTTTGAATAAGGTCAAAGTAATTTAGATTTTAAAGTGATGGGATTTTAAAATATTCTTGAAAAGAACAAATTTTTGTTTCAATTTTATTTATTTGATTGGGAACCTTGAGGTTATAAAATTTACTTATTTAAGTTATTGAAGAACTGTCCCAACAGATATTTTTTTCAATTTATAAAAGAGAGTATAGATTATTGATTAGGTTCTATTTGAAAAAAAAAAAAAAAAAAAAACAATTATTTTAATTAATAAAAACTATTTAAAAATTAAAGATTTTTTTGTTTTAAGCCTAAAACTAGGCAATATTAATTTAAACTATGTTGGGAATATTTTTTCATTAAGATCAAAGTAGTTTAGATATAAGAGTAGTGGGATTGTAAAATATTTAATATATAAATCTTTTAAATCTTTATTTACTCAAGTTTTCTTAAAATTGTTGAAATTGTATTTTTTTATCGGGAACCTTAAGGTTTACTTGTTTAAGTTGTTAAGAAACTGATCTTTTAATGTCCAGTATAGATTATAACAAATTTCAATAGCTTTTATACGAGATATTTCTAAAATTGTGATCTAAGCTTTTTTACAAAATGTTAATAAGGCCAGCAACTACCCAGGATCATTTGCAAATTGACTGAGAAAGGTGAGATCCAAAAATTTTGTAACAAACTCATAATGCCCAAACCATATGTGTTGGTATAGATTTAAAAATTGATTAGGGATCAATTTTGATAATAGTTTCAGTTGAAATGGAAATAAATCTTAAATTTTCAAATGTCAGTTCTATAAAGTGTTAGTGTAGGTTAAGCGAGTTTAAGTTTGGGCTTGGATCATATTGACCTATAGCTTTCAAATATTTTTACATAAAAGGATTCTATTCGAAGTGATTTACGAATGCATGTTTTATCTGTCATGGCATGCCTTAGGTCAACGATAGGTCTATAAGACTCTATCTCAAATCTTAAACTCACCTACACTTCTCCTATCACTATATGAAATTTCATTAAAATCGGATCACTCGTTTGGAAATTCTAGATTTATTTCCATTGCACTTTTTGAATGGTAAATTCTGATACGTTTGAATAAAGTGTAACACTCATTGTACCCTACACCAACAACAGGGTTTCATGCGTGTGTGCTGATATTTGTAACAAACAGAAAAACCCATCGTATACCTTTTGACTCAGAATCTCCTAAGTCGATTTAATTATGTCCGTCCGTCCGGCCGTCTGGCTGACTGTGTATATGAATATTGTGAAAAATGTAAAGGTCGCACATAATTTATTAACAAAAAAAACCTATATGCTGAATTTGAAAAACTATTCCGAAAATATTTTGAATAAAAAAAAAAAAAAATAAATAATAATAATTTAAAGTTTTCTCTATTATATTGCATACTTTTAGGCTAATTTATTAATTTACTTTTTTAAACATATTTAATTTTAAAATTTTTCCTTCTCTTATCCCTTTTCTAGTGGCGATACAACAGAATCCGATTTGTGTCGTGTCTTTTCCGCCTACGGTAATGTTAAGTCCACAAAAATCATAGTGGATCGTGCTGGTGTTAGTAAAGGTTATGGATTTGTTACTTTCGAAACGGAACAAGAAGCTCAAAGGCTGCAAACTGATGTAAGTTTTTTCAATTTCATTTTAAGCTTTAGCTCTCTCTTTCTCTCTATTTATCTTTCTGAATTCTTAACACACAATTGCTAAATATAAACAAAAAGTTAGTGTTTTAAAAAAAAAGTTTTAAAAATACAAAAAAATAAAAATAATTGTTATTAAAAAAAAAAATTTATAAAATAATTAATAACCAATTGTATTTTTTTTATTTCTTATTTATTTATTTTTATTTTTTTAAACACAAAATCTTACCTACACACATACACCTAAATACCACTACTACAACAACTACTACTACTATCTCTTACACTCTTTGAAACTTGACAACGATTTGTACAAAATACAAAAAAATAAAAAAAAAATATATATATATATGTAACCAAACAAAACAAAAATAGGATAAAACTTGATAACAAACATAACAAAACCATAATCCTTAAAAAAAACTGAAAGATTGATCTATAAAAATCTCTGAACATAATACAGAGATTTTGAGGCTCTTCAAAGATAGAACTCCGTTTGTGATTACAAAAAAAAGGAGTGTGTATGTGTGTGTAAAACGCGTGCCAAAACGTTCAAATTTAAAATAAACAAAAACAATTACAGGGAAGCCCAATGTTTTATAAACATTTCGTTTTCGTTTCTTTTTTGAAAATTCTTGTTACCAGTTCGATTTATTATTAATTTTTTTAAAGTTTAATTTTTAATTTACTGGTTAATTTTTTTTTTCTTTATTTTTTTTATTGAGTTTTATATAACTTTTAATTAATAATACGTTAAATTCGTTCAAATTCGTTAATATTATTATTAAAAATTACTTAACAAAATTGTGTTGCGTTGTTTTAATTAGAAAACAAAATAAATTAAAGTTTGTTTAAAATTTAAATTTTTTTATTATTATTTTATTTCTTTTGACTGAATTGAATTGTTGCCATCATATAAAAAAATATATATTTAAACCCAAAACCAAAAAAAAACTTTGTTCAACTTTTTTTATGTTTTCTTTTTGTATAATTTTTGTCTTTGTTTCGTTTCGTCATAATTTTATTTGGTTAACATTGTGTTAATTGGTTCTGGTTTATTTTTAATTAATTATTTATTTATTATTTTTATATATATATGTGTGTGTGTTTTTTACAACTTTCAAATAATTGCTGCTATTAAAACCACAATTAAAACATTAATGGTTATTCAAAAGTTTATTGAAAACAAAGTTCTACTAAATCTAGCAAAAAAAGAAAAAAAAAAAAAGTTGCAAAAAAGTAAAATTAGCTTCGCTTTAAGAGTTTGTTGCTAATAATTGGGTTGACCCAAAACTTTGTGTTTGTATAAAAAAGTATTTGAGTTTGTTTTTTAATGCTAAAAAATGTTTTTATTGCAGACATAATTATTATGTAAAAAGTCTTTGTACACATCTAAAACTACGACAATTTAAATTGTTAATTAAAATAATATTAAATATAAATTAATATTTTATATTCGCCCCTGACATTTATAGAACTAATAGATTTTGAGGAAAATACGATTTTCATTAAAAAAAAATATTTTTGTTTAAAACTTGATATAAAATTTTTGAATTCACTATATAGTGGGAAAGTTTTCTTCAAAAATTTCAAAAGTAATTTCAAAAATAATTTTTAAAAAATGCTCTTAAGTCGTAAAATATAACTCTAAAATTAAAAAGTATGTTCTTAAAATGTTCTTAAATATTAGTAGCTAAAAATAGTTTGATTTTTATTACCAATTACTAAAATAGTATTTTTTTTCATTGAAAAACATTTATATAAATTTAAAAAATGGAAACTATTATGAATCATATTTAAATAACTCACATTCTCTGATGACTAATTATATGCAATTAAGTACAAAATATGCAGGAATATGTTTTATGATCTATAATATAGATTTTATGTTTGTTCTGGTCATAAGCATACCTTTTTTTAAGGGTTCTGAGCTAAATTGTTTTTTGGTGGAACAACTATAAATGTTCACTAAAGGAAATAAAAATCGAATCAAAATCCAAAACATTTATGATCGCTTTGACAACAACATAAATGAAGTATAAAAATAAAAACTCGATACTTAAGGCTTGTAATCTTGATACCAATTGGTATCAATATTCTTTAATGATTTCAACACACAGTGTTGAATTTGATTTTTCTCATTTACAAAGGTAAATGTTAAAAATCATTTTAAATATTTGCTAAAAGAATCCAACAATTCCTCAGAAAACTGACGAAAATCCCAAAATTTGATTTTTTTAAAGAACTTTTGACATAAAGTTCACTTTTATAGTTGATTTGGAAAAAGTCATAGGCAAACTTTTTGGAACACATTAGAGTGTTGAAACTGCATTCGATTTGTGTGAGAATACTAAACTTTTAAAGATAATGTAAAAGTTTAGTATTCTCATCTCCTTTCGCTACTATAAACTTAGAATTAAGGCAAGAAAAATTGCTGTTTATGAACACGGGCTATAGGAGATAAGAGCACACGCAAAGCATGTTTAAAATATTTGAAATCGATTAAGAATGAAACAGTTTGCAAGCAATGAAAAATGTTCTATATTAGAGGTATTTTACTTCGAGCCCAAATAGCTCTAAACCTGAGTTGTATGAGGTACTACCATTCCAAACTTAAAACTGTATACACCCCTGCTAAGTCTATAAGAAATTTTATTCTAAATCTAATCAGCCGATTATGTCAGGTATAACCTTCAGTACAAAATCATTTGTTTGGTTATGTTATAGTAAGATAGAGTACTATGGCTCTGTAACTATTGAACCGTTAGAGATATCTTAATATTAATTCAAAATATCAAAGCTCAGGTGTTTTTGAGTTGATTTGGATGAGAACAGATTCCTAGCGGTTCAAGGGGGAAGTGGGTGGCTCTCTAAAGTTGGTCATCTCTGGTATGTATTTTTTTTAATTGCCAAAATTTATTTATGTTATGACAGAAAAAAAATTATTATATATATTTCTTATAAATTTCTACAAAAAACACACTTACATGCATAGGTTATCTCTTTTAGTTTAAGAGATATTCAGATCGAAATAAACTTTTACCACATTTTAAGACTCGTTTTTTGTTCTGGACTTTATTGTCTGTAAATGTTTTCAAACAAATCTTAATGTATACATATAAAGTAAAGCCCTACATATAAAGTATACACTCGAAAAAGTATTTTCTGATCAAGGCCCATTATAACGACAGCGTGATCATTTCAATGAAAAATTACAATTTTTTAAAACGTTTTATACAAATTGGGTTTTTGGGTATTTTCCTGTAAAAAAAGTGGGATTTTTATTAATTCTTTGATTTGAGGACAAGTTAATATATATTATATTGAATTTTCAATAAAATAAAACTATTCGTTTAAATTTTGTTAAACTTTAAATATTAACATTATGTTCGGAAAAAAAAAAGAACACAAATGGTTTATTTTAAGTCCTTTGGGATATTCTTCAATCAAACTACATTCCACTAACTTTTTTTCATAAATTATCAATCTCCATATATTATACTTGTCTTAGATACTAATTACTTGTATAAAAAATATATACTTTTACTTAAAATTTAATAGAAATTTGGCCTCTAGTTATAGAGAGTTATCAGTAACGCTTCAATAGTAGAATTATAGAATTATTTTCAAGAAAAATTGTTTTGAAACCACTGGGCGAAGTGTAAGTAATATGCAAATAATTTGGTTTTATATGACTAGTGTCCTGAAATTTTTATAATTTCAAAAACGATTTCAAATTCTCGTGCATAAAATGGATGCTTTTTAGGGTGTTATTTTATTACCTTTAAAAAATTTTCATGTACATTGTTTTAGTTTTTAACAAATTTTTTACGGAAGTTTTTTTCAAAGTGAGGCGAAAGGATTAGTTAGGGGGTTAATGAGTATCTCTACCTTTCAGCGCCTTGTCTTGAAATTAATACATTAAAATATATTATCTTCCAATATCCGATGACTGCAATAAATTTCATTAAAATTGCTGATGTTAAAAAAAAAAAAACTATTGTTTTCGTCTGTTTTTATATGGAATTACCCTATGACCCTTAAAATATTTAAAGGTTAAATAATTTCTAAATGAAAATAATTAAAAAGCTTAACTTATTTTGTAATTAAACTTTAATCCCAATATTTATTTTTCAGTAGCTTATACTATTTTGCAAATGTATTTATTTTATTTAAAAAAAAAAAAAAAATGAAAAAAAGTTTAGTCTACTTTTAGGCAAAATTAAACTAACAAATTTCAATATGACAATTTTAATGAAATGTTATTTAAATAAATAAACTAGTTTATAGATAACTAAAAATAATAAACTTGTTATTTATTGTTTAGAAATATTTCAATTAGGAAACTAAATTTCCAAATAAAATTGCTGGATTTCTATGATTTGTTTACAATAAAACTTGTTGTCTACTTTTAGGCTACAAAATTTACATAACACAATTTCATAGCCTAGTTAAAGGCTAAATAACATTTACAGATACATATGCATATAAAGTCAAAACTATTTCCAATAACCTTATATGTATTACAAGCACAAAATATTTTGGCAAAACTTTTGAATAAACCATTTTGTTTTTTCTTCTGCAAAAAATAAAAATAAATTAAATAATTTTAACTTAAAATATAAAAATTTGTGTTAATTTTTATATTTGTGGTATGTTTGATTTTGTTTTTATTTATTTATTTTTATTTTATTTAAGAAACAAAGTTTTTTTTTTCTTTTTTAAAGCACTTGTTATGTTCAAAATGAATAATAATAATAAAATATATATTTCTTTAAATACATTTAAATTTATTACCTAAAAGGCTGCAGCAATTTTAAGCAAAATTAAAAAAAAAAAAGTTTTCTGTTCTGTATCATGTTGTTGTTTTTCTATATTACATGAATAAAGTTGTGTTTTTGTTGTGTTTTTCTTTGTATTGTTTTTCTTAAAATCCCAAAATTATGGAGTAAATATTTTAAAGAATTGTTGTTTTCAGTTTCTATTGCGTTTACTGGTTTAGATAAAATGTGTGGCTCCGTTTATTTTAGTGCAAGAATTTTTAGAAAAGCTTAATTTAATAATATAGATTATTATTATTATTATTTTTTTAATTATTATTTTTGTATATTTATTATTGTTTTTAACATTATAATTAATACATGTTTTATACACAAATTTAGTTTTGTGTTTATATAATTTAACAAACTTGTGTAAATTAAATAATTGTTTAAAATGTATTTTTTATTTTTTATTTCATCTCCGCTGTAATCAATCAATTTATAATATTATGGTTGTATTTAAAACCATAGTTGGGAGTTTTTAATGGTTAGGGAAATGTAATTCTGCCATAACTAAAGCCGCCAATTTGAGGGCTGTAAACTAATTGCTTAAAAATTTCATATTTCATTTATTGATTTTTTTGTTTTTGTGTTTGTATGTATGGTTTCGCTGTCATTTAAATATATAAATTTTTAATTTACTTGACACTTGTTAAAGTGCCAATATAAATATTTTTTATCTTTAACATTTTGTTTTTTTGGTAATTGTAAGCTGTCATAGTCAATTTGCATAGAAATACAATATTGAAATTTTTAAATGTTATTTTACAATTTGTAATTATCAAACAATTGTTTATGAGTCAAAATAACTTTTTTAATCCTTGAAAAATATAGGGTTTGTTGTAATTTTTTTAAAATATTTTTAATTAGATTTGAAAGGAAAAATAAATTTAGGGGAAATATAATTTCGTTAAAAAAATAAAATTTTTTATAAATTATAAAAAAATTACAAGGATTATATAGATAGTCCTTGTAAATATATACAAAAATACGCTTAAATGTAAGATATTCACTCTTTTTGTTTAAGAGATATTCTGATCGTAATAAATTTGTGTCTCTTTTTTATTATTATTAACTTGACGGGCTTAATATTGCCCCTAGAATTTTTCTAAAATATTTTCCAGATTCCCTACAAAATTCTAAATAATATTGCTATAAGAATAATACAAATAAATGAATCCGTAAAAATTAATCTACAGTTGGAACAAATTTATTTTTTTTTTTCAAAAAAGTGGCAATATTTATTTAGGGATAAAATTAGTTTTTTGTTATGGTATTTATCGTTTTTTAATGTTTTCAAAAGAAATATTAACATAAATACCTGTTAAATCTGGAAGAGCTTGGAGCAAAGGTTTGTCCCACAAACCCTATCCAAACTTTATTAATTTGAAAAATTGTATTTACCTTTTTTAGTTATTTTCTTATATTGCATAGCCAAGACTATCTTAAACTAATTTTAATTATATAGTTCCATATGTAAGGTATACACCTAAAAAGTATTTTCTTACGGATGTCCCTTATAACGACAGGGTGACCATTTTAATAAAAGAAGTCAATTTTTGAAAATTGTTTTTCCCGGCTTGAGATTTAGGTTAATTCTGTAAAATAAATTCAGAGTTTTTATAATTCTTTAATTTCAAAACAAGACTACCTATATTTTGTCAAAATTTCAATGATATATTTTTGTTCGCTTAAATTCTATATCAATTTAAATATTGACATTATTTTTCAAAAAATTATTTTTAGTCGATTTCTTCGAATTTTCAAAGAAATTTTTAATTCGATTAATTTTCTATAGTTTTCATTCCATCAATTTTATAAAGAAATTTTCAGTTCATATAATTTTCATTAGAAAACTTCGATTCGATTAATTTTTTCCAAAAACTTTATTCGATTAATTTTTATTTTTTTGGATTAATTTAAAAAAAATCGATAGTTTGATTGATATTCTGCAGAAAATTTTTGTTTAAATATCTTCTATCTAATCGATTATGGAAATTTAATTCTATTCGGTTAATTTTCTATTCGTTTAAAAGTTCTTTTCGGATAATAATCTATAGAAATTTTCTTTAGATTAATTCTAGAAAATTTTTATTCGATTAATTTTCTATAGGAAATTTCTGTTCGATAATTTTCTGTAGAAAATTTCCATTCGATTAATTTTCTGGAGAAAATTTCTATTCGATTAATTTTCAAGAGAAAATTTCTATTCGATTACTTTTCTTTAGATTTTTTTCTATTCGATTTTTTGTAATAAATAAAAAGTTGTCTATAGAAAAATTCTATTCGATTAATTTTCAAAAAAAAAAAAAAAAAAAATCTATTCGATTTATTTACTATGCGATTAATTTTCTATTCGATTAATTTTCTAGAAAAAACTTTTATTGGATTAATTTTCTAGAGAAAACTTTTATTCGATTAATTGTCTAGAACAAAAAATAAAAAAAAAATCTACAAAATTTCTACTCGATTAATTATCTACAGAAAATTTCTATTCAATTGAATTTCTACTGAAAATTCCTATTCGATTAATTATCTACAGAAAGTTTCTATTCGATTGAATTTCTACTGAAAATTCCTATTCGATTGAATTTCTACTGAAAATTCCTATTCGATTAATTTTCTACTGAAAATTTCTATTCGATTAATTTTCTACTGAATATTTCTATTCGATTAATTTTTTTAGAGAAAATTTTTATTCGTTTATTTTTCTTTAGATGTTTGTCTATTCGATTAATATTCCATACGATTTTTTTCTAATAAATAAAAAGTTGTCTGTAGAAAAATTCTATTCTATTAATTTTCTATAAAAAATTTCTATTCGATTTATTTTCTATGCGTTTCATTTTCTATTAAAATTTTCTGGAGACAACTTTTATTAATATTTTACAGAAAATTTTTATTCGAAATTTTTATTTGATTAATATTCTACAGAAAATTTTTATTCGATTAATATTCTACAAAAAAAATTTATTCGATTAATATTCTACAAAAAATTTTTATTCCAAGAATTTCTATTGAAAAACTTATACGATTCAATTTCTACTGAAAAACTTATGCGATGAACTTTCTAAAGAAAATTACTATTCGATTAATTTTTTATAGAAAATTTATATTCGATATTAATAAATAAATACAAAATCTATTCAAATTTTAATTCGATTCATGTTTAATTTTCTATAAAAAATTTCTATTCGAATTATTTTCTATATAAAATTTCTATTAAATTTTTTAAAAAATTCTATTCGATTAATTTTCGATTTTAATTAAGTTCTTATAGAATATTTTTATTGGTTGAATTTTCTATAACAAATTTCTATTTGATTTCTACTCGATTAATTTTCTATAGAAAATTTGTATTCGATTAATTTGTTATAGAAATTTTTATTCGATTGATTTTTTTAAAAAGAAATATTTTCAAATTACTTTCAAAGAATTTTCTGTTGTTTGATTATTTTTGTATAGAAAATTTTTATTGGAATAATAATGAAATATCTTTTGGCAGTAAAATTTGAATAGCCCTTCTGGACCCGCAAGAGTCATATAAAATTCCCGAGAATTACATTTGATTTATTATTAGGAAAATTAGGGAAGTTCTTCTTTGTATGGTTCCTAACTAAAACATTGAAAACTATTTACATTTTAGATAGAGTCATATAAATAGCTAAACATTCCTTTTGGAAAATATCTAACTTATATCATAATCCCATCTCCTTAACTGTAACCATATTTAGCTATAAACAATTTACTTATTCTCCACATGTTGCCTTAAAAGAAAAAAAAAAAAAAACTTAAAAGCAAATATAAAAGTCTGCTTTACTCCTACATTCCTTCCTCTAAATAACATTACGTTACAATGATTATTATTAACAATTGTTATAGTAAATATTAATTAACAATCAAATACTTAATTAAAATAAAAAAAATTCTACTTAACAACACATATTGTCAATGTAAATTATAATCAAATAGTTAAGCTTTTGTTAATTTAAAATAAACAAATATTGCACTTTTTTTATCGAATAGAATAATTTATACTTGTTAGTAATTGCTAATTTTATTAAACAAACAACTTTTACCAAAATTAAACAAAAAACTATTATTAACTTTTCTCAGGTGTAGGTGTTTTTCTACGAGATATTCTTCTTAACAATTTGCTATTCAAATCATATTAAATTTAAATTTTATCGTTTTTAGAATTTACAATTTTTATTACAAACAATTTCTCTTCTTTATTTATTTATTAATAAATAGTTAATGGGTTTTAGTTTATTTTGATTTTGTTTGGGTGTAGGTTACTACAATTACTATTTTGGTTAAGAAATTTTATTAGGTAAATGTAAATTATTTTTAATATCTATTTAAAAATTAAACTAATTTGCATAAATTTATTTTTATTATATATTTATAATAGGAACTATTGTCAATTTAATATAAGATAATTAAGTTAATGAATCATAATTTGTTGCAAAGTATTGAGAAAGATTTCTTAATAGTTTTAAGAAAATAATATAGTAAGAAATAAGTTTAGGAAAAGTTTATATAGTTTATTAGAATATAGAGGAAAAAATTTGAATTTCATTCGAGAAAATATTGTATAATATTGCGAAGAATTAAATTTGAATTCTCATTTACATTAAAATGTCTTTTACTTATACAACATCTTAAACATGAAGTATTTGTGGTTAAAAAATCTAAGATGAAAATCTGTAATTAATATAGTAATAAATAAATAAATAAATAAATGAAATAATAAATATAATTAAAAATAAATAAATAAAAATAATTAAAAATGAATTTTCTTCTAAATATTTGCTTCATTTTTTTATTTAAAATTTTTATTCGATTAATTTTTTACACACAATATTTATTCGATTTTCTATATATAGTATTTTAATTCAAATATTTAAATGTTTATTTTGAATAATTTTCTAAAATAAATTTTTACTCGAATAATTTTAATAATTTAAAAATTTAAAAAATTAAAAAATTTCTTGTAAAAATGTTTATAAAATATGTTTATAAAGTATAATAAATTTTTTGATTAAATGTTTATAAAAAAAATATATATATTCATTCAAGTTTTCATAGAAAATTTTTATTAGAATTATAATAAATTTTTATTCGATTAGTGTTCTATAGAACTTTCATTCGATTCCCTTTAAAAATGAATATTTTTCGAATAATTTTCTATACAAAATTTCTCTTCGATTAAGTTTTTATAGAAAATTGTATAATATATTTCTCTTCGATTAATTTTTTTATACAAAATTTTAATTCGAAAAAAAAAATTATGTTTGATTAATTTTCTATAGAAATAATAAAATAATTGAAAAAATTACTGAATAAATAATTGAATAAATTTCTAAATAAATAATTGAATACACAATTGAATAAATAATTGAATAAATAATTGAATTAAATAATTAAATAAATAATTGAGTAAATAGTTAAATAAATAATTGAATAAACAACTGAATAAGTAATTGAATGAATAGTTAAATAAATAATTGAATACGTGGTTGAATAAAGAATTGAAAAAATAATGGAGCAAATAAATAATTGAGTAAGCAAATGAATAAAGAAAGTAATAAAGAAATAACGAATAAATAAATAATAATATAAATAAATAATTGAATAAATAACTGAATAAATAATTAAATGAGCAATTGAATAAACAATTGCATAAATAATTGAACAAATAATTGAATAAATTACTGAATAAATAATTGAATAAACAATTGAATAAGTAATTGAATGAACAGTTAAATAAATAATTGAATACGTAGTTGAATAAAGAATTGAAAAAATAATTGAGCAAATAAATAATTACTCAATTAAATAAAGAAAGAAATAATGAATAAAAAAATAAATAAATAAATAAATAAATAAATAAATAAATAAATAAATAAATAAATAAATAAAAACTAAATAAATAAATAAATAAATAAATAAATAAATAAATAAATAAATAAATAAATAAATAAATAATGAAGAAATATATAAAATAAATGAAAAAATAAATTAATTAATTAATCAGTCAGAGTCAGTCCGATATAAAGAAAGATTAGGTCAATCCATATCAGAATGTTTGATTAAGATTCAAGGACAATTTATAGGCCACAACAGTACGCGGGTAAATAACACTATTTTTTTTATATCGAACCATATTAATTTATGTTCGTTGCCACAACCGATTTCATTGCAAATATATACTTGTGCTACCGATTTAGGAGTTCTGAAATTAAAATAATGTAAAAAATAACTGTATTCCCTATGAAGGAAGCTAAAAACTCCATTGTCAAAGGCACCAGAACTGGATATCTTATGGGTACTAGTTGTAACAGTTGATATAATTATTTCAATGCTATATAGCTTTTTTAGGTTTCCATCTAAAAAATATGAAGGTTTTAAAATTGTTAATTAATTAATTAATTTATTTTTTTCTCTCTCTCCCTTTTTGTTTTTAAGAAGAAACTTTGTTTTTATTACGAACAAAATTGTGTCAACAATTTATTTTACTTATTTTAATTTTATTTTATTTTTTTTTTTTTTTCATTAAAAATTAATAAAATGTTAAGAAAAGTTTTTAAATAACAAAAAACAAATTGAATATTTAATGTCTTCATCATCATAAAGAGTATAATACAAAAAATATATATCTAAAAGTCATTAAATTAAAAAAGTTTTTGTTTTATTATTTTCTATATAAAAAAAAGCATTAACCCTAAATTGTTTTTTGCAGCAAACTCTTGTTTATCTATTAAATATTCTATTTTTTTTTTTTTCTAATGCAAGCCAATTGTTTTGTAATTAAATTGAACCCACTCACAAAAAAATATACATAAATAAATAATTAAAAGCATAGAACAAAAAAGAAATTAAATATGAATTTGTCCTTTAAAATAAATTTTTTGTCCTTAAAAAAACACAATTAAAATCAATCAGTAACACAATACTGCATTAACATCAACAATAGAAACTCTGTTAAATGTAAAAATTGTTTAAATGTTTTATATTTTCCTATTTAACTAATACAGCTGCACTATGTCCTGATTTTAACCCTTTACCCCAACCCTGGCAAATAGAAACTAACCTTTGATTTAAAGTAGATTTTTTTTATAAAATTGCAACCAGCATCCAACCACCCACCATTAGTGTATATAATAAGTTTTTGTTTTTCACTCTCTCTCTAGTCTCCTCTAAATTTGACTAATTAACATTTAATGCTTCATTCTTTGGTTTTTATTTCTGTTGGTATATTTTTGCGATTTCATTTAATTACTTTACTTTAGTGTTTAGTTTCTGTTTTTAGTTTTAGTTAAGTTCACTTCCGTTTTAATGCTGCTGCCAGTTCCGTTTTTAGTTTAGTTCTTGTTTTTTGTCTTTTAATGTTGTTGAGCTTCTATTTCTTTAGTGGCACAAAGCAACTTTATGCCACACTTACATTTCAAGAGTGTCCTTTTTATTCTCTTTCAAAAAAGAAAAAATCATTGCACTTTCTTGCAACTGCTATGTAAGTACGCGTTTTCGTTGGCAGTTGAATTGCTGTTGTTATCAAAGGAATTTTAGTTTTCTTCTAGAATTTTCTGCTTACAAGAAACATTTTTCTTTCTGACAGGTGGAAGAAATTATGATGGCTGGCAGAGAATCTAGTATGAGTTGTTTTAGTGCCGGAAATTTTGGTAATTTAAGTCAAAGCTGTTGGTTTATAAGTAATTTTTAAGACGTTCTTAAAATATGGCTAAGGAAAGTGTTGAAATATCTTTTTTTCTTATATTGTCTTTAGTGTTGCATTAATTTGTTAATTAAAATAGAGAATTTGTATTTAAGATTTAATTATTAAAAATAATTACATATCAGATTTTTGTAAAATTTTATATAAAAGTTAATTTTCGTTTTTGTAATCGAAATTAATTTATGTTTTTTGTCTGTAGAAAACATTGACCGTTAAACAAACATAGGAATTTAGGAATTTGTCATTGTTCTAAGATAGATAGATAGATAGATAGACAGATAGATAGATAGATAGATAGATAGATAGATAGA
>MINK01009219.1:0-14000 GCA_001735545.1 Phormia regina
ACGATTTCTTTAAATTAATAAATGAATCATATGCATGTAACCAATTTTCTTACTACATGAAATGCGTAAATTCGCCGTTATCATTTTGTTTCTGAATAGTAATGCAAAGGGTAGCCAATTGGTTACCTCCAATGACATCCCCATGTTAAATTCACCAGTTAAAAGCATTGTGAGTTGGGTGAAATGTAACTAGTTGTAGTTCTTAGTGGCTAACGAATTCGACGTAACGGAACTAGTTCGGCGGACTGCTGGATATGTATGTATGTATATATGTATATACAAAAAAAAACAAGAACCGTTAAACATAAATAATACTCACAAATAAAATTTTATATATTCATATAGCGATATTTTTAAATGTAAGTAAGAAGCACGATATATGTATATCTAATATTCATATATAATTTAAATTTATTAAATCCCTTTAAGTGTATAATATCACTGCAATACCTTATGTGAAAACTTAATTAACATAAATACCTATTTTAGATAATTTTTTATAGATCAAAATTTATTGTATTTTTGATAACAACTTAGTAATTATATTGCGTAAACAAATTAGTGACGTTTATATATTGTATACCCATAATCATAAATGTCAAATTTATAATGTCATTGCTCCGAGTTTATTTTTTTTTTTTTAGGAGAGAAAAGAAATTAGTTTTATTTTGTAAATACAATTGGGTAATTAACAGTAGAAAACGAATTTTGTAAAGCACTTCATAAAGGCAATTCAATTATGAAAAACATGATTTCATGTGCTATTTATCCCCTAACATTTTCAAGCTATTGACATTTGAAAGTGCAATGGTCTCAAATTTGCAATATTCTGATCCAGTTAATTCAATATATAGCCCTATATTTTAATCCGATAAATTAATTTAATTTTGTTTGTCATTTGAAATTATTTAGTATAAAAAATGTAAAGACTATTGTTAAAAGAATCCCACAATTCCAAGCCCTAAACTCTTTTTTTATTATGTGTTTATGTAAATTAAATTATACCATTCGACTCAGAATCACTTTCTAGTCTAGTTGTCTGGCTGGCTGTCCATTGAAATCTTTTGCGCAAAGTACTGGTCGCAATTTGAAAGCTTATTTAAATTGGTCATGATCGGCCCATTATCTCACGTAACCCCCATATATAGTATCTTTTATGTATATGTAAAAAAGGGGTTTAAATATAGGAGCTATTGTAAATTTTGAACCACTCTCAATGAAATTTCTATATGGTTTTAAGCATTATTTTGTTCGGAATTTCCATAAAGCAAGTTAAAATTGTCTTTATTTTCGGCTTTGTTTTTTAAATTCTTTTAAACTTTAATTAATATAATTATTAATTATGTGTTTTATTAAAAATAATATATCAAAAATGAACTAAATCACATAATAAATTACAGTAATCAAATAAATGTATCCTTATAATTTAAGCTGATATTGAGTTTTACACACCTATAATTTTTGACATTTTTCAAAATTTTGCTATTTTGCTATAGTGTGGTCAAACTCAAAATTTTTGGTAATAAATCTGTATCGCCAAACGACGGATTAAATTAAAATGTATTAAATATTTATATTATTAAATATTTTTTTTTATTTAAAAAATTTAAAAAAAAACGGTTTTAAAAAATTTTTTAATGATTTTTGGGGGAGTGAAAATCGATACATATTCTATACAGTACATAAGAAATAATGGCGAAAAAACTACAATATGATTTTTCTGAAAGTCTAAGTCCTCTTCTTCAACTCTTTCATACATTTTAATTTAATCCGTGATGTAGTTTCGGAGATACAGATTAATTACCAAAAAAATTGCGTTTGTCTCCACTGTGCTTCGTCTTATACATGTATGTATGTATGTACATACAATTTCAAAATAAAAAATTGCCTTATAAAAATATTCCTTCTAAAAATTCAAATGGAGACAGGTATTATATATTTATCTCTATCAGTAGATTTAAATATCATTTCCCTATGCATTTTCCTCACTTCAAAGCTTTCTTTCGTTGTAATAAAATAATACACCTACTTATAAAACTATTTATTCTATAATTCCTAATGGACCCAGATTTTTTAATCAGGTAGTGTAGATATACCACTTTTTCTATTTTTTATTTATTTTTTTTACTTTATGTAAGCCCTGGTTCTCACACTTTTTAAACATTCTCTTTACCTCTCTCGTCTACAAAGTCAGAATTGCGGCAAGAAAAATTGTTGTGTGTGAACCCCGGCTAATATTTTTTAAAGTCTGTTGGTATTAAGAAATTTTACAATTATGAACTTGATTTGCTATATTCATTGGTTGTTCTCCAAATCTATTCGAATAATGTCTTATACGATATACATAGTATACATTAATTTTTTTACAAACTTTTATATTTTGTGTACATATGTATGTACTTTTAATGATATCACTTATGCTACTGTACCGTTTCTTGTTTTGTTGGGAAAACACTCAAACATTTTTTTAATAAATATTATAAAAAAATATTCAAATTAAATTTGTATATAAATAATACAAGAAATAATAAGAATAGAGCCGAAGTAAACAAAATAAAAAATACTGTATTAAAACGTGATAATATTCGAAAATATTGAATTATATATTTTTTTTTAAATCCATGACTACATATAAACAAGTTTAATATCATGCTTGCTTCTACATTAATGACGTAATTTTTTCCACCCAAAATATAAAAAATATTTATACGTACATCTAATTTATTCCAAAAATAACCTAATGACAATGTAAAACAGTGTAAAATTTTTAAAACTTATATTTTAGATACATGATGAATGTAGTACATTCAGATGGTTGTATTGTATGTAGAAAAATGTAATATAAAATATGAATTGTTTTAACTTCAACATCATAATAAGGGCATACATTGAACATGTTTAAAATACATAATTTTTAAATGAGAATTATTATATTATTTGAAGAGAAATTCTAAAAAGCACGAATGTTATTTTCGGCACGGCCGAATCTATGCACCCACCATCAAGTTTTCCAAATTTTTCGTTATATGAGAGATGGTCGGTAAAGTGGTCAAATCAAAGCCATTTTTTGTTTCTGAGTTCAAAATTGGTCTTCGAATTATTTGTATAAAATTTCGTTGTTGTTTCACCTTATATGGGAAGTGGACGAACCACACCCATTTTTGGTTTCCAAGTTTATATCAAACCTCGAACTATTTGTACAACATTTCGTTATAGTAGCAGGAAAAATATGAAATGAAACCCATAACTTTTTTGTTTATTAATCGATTATACATATAATATATATTTGATTCAAATTTCATATTCCTAGTTTGTCACGTTCGTAATCTATCCTGCTTTCAACAGATGGACGGACATAGCTAGATTTACTTAAAATCTAATCGGAAAAGATATACTATATTTTATTTTAAATGATTTTTTCGATATGTTACACACGGAATGACCAAATCCATATACCCCCATCTTTTTGAAGAAAAGAAAAAAAAAACGAGATAGAAAGATATAATCGGTCAAGCCCGATCATATGATGCCCTACATCATGTGCATCAAAATTTGGGAAGGAGTCTAATAGTAGACCAGTTGCCAATTGTAGGTCGATAAGTTTGCCAAATGCTAAAACAGAATATAACGTTGAAACTAATATTAATATGAATTTTCCCATTAAATTTAGTAATGTTACTTTTACTTACATATATAAAACTCATTTGTGTCGAATATTAACTTGTAACTGAAATTTTTATGAGAATTATGGACCGATCTTGATAAAAATTGACACTAAGATTTGCACTTGGTACAAAACTTATTTGCAATTTCAATAAAATATTGGTATATTTAAGGCATTTATGATCGTTAAACCTCTATTTGGGTGGACATTTGTAGGTGAAATAGTGGACTGATCATAACCAATTCCAATAGGCTTCGTCCTTGTTTATAAATAATTATTTGTGTCAAATTTAATCAAAATGTCCTGTAATTTACAAATTTTACATAGAAAGACAGCCATCCAGCAAAACGGACGGACATCGTTAAATCGAATTTGAAAGTGATTCTGAGACGAGCACTGTTTGTAATGCATACTTGTATGTATTACAAACATCAGCACAAACCTATATTACCCCAACCACCTATGGTGGTGTAGGGTATTTATATTTAACTTAAAAATATATATATCTATGTATTTAATTAAAATTCATTTCGTAATGGATCTTATTATATAACAAAAAAAAATAAATATGTAATTGTAAAAAAATATTTATATCATAAGAATTCTGTTTTTATGACAGAACTTCCGAAATTTTAATGCATAAAAAATTAAAAAAAAAATATATGTCTTATTTGTTGCTTTTCTCTTCCTCTATTTAATTAAAACATTTGATCTTACGTATTGACCTTAAATGTATCGGAGACAAATAATTAATAATGACAAGTTACTTTCAGGCATATTTTTAAATTATTTTAAACTCATCACATTGTAGGAAAGTATACATATACAAATGTACATATGTATCTAAATTAGTAATAAATATCGTAGCTTAAAATTCAAATGGACGTAATAAGATTTCAAAACTTTAACAAATAATAAAATACAACTCAATTAATAAAAAAAATATTATTATTGAAGGTATAGTTTTATTAAAATTAAAATAATAATTAAATTGATATAAACAATACAACTTTGAACTTTTTTAAACAAATATATATTTATTTGTAAAAATTATAAAAAAATATGCTCCCATTTACATACTGATATATGTATATATTTTTTTTTTTTATTAAAAGAAATTTCGTAATTTTGTAATGTTTGCTATATCAAATTGTTTTGTTTCTCTCTCTCTCTCTCTCTCTCTCTCTCTCTCTCTTATTATAAACAAAAAATAATAATTAAAACTGGTTAACCTCAAATTTATTGTTAGCGACTTGAAAAAAAATGTTTAAAACTGGTTACGAATGATATTTTTTATATTTTTGTATTTTATGTTTGAATAATGTTTTAATGTAAAATTTTATGTTAAAATACGTAATACTTGTATACACATATGTATATACATGAAAAAAGCTTTTATTTATGATTTTTGTTAAAAATTAGTAGAAAAACATGTTTTTTTTTTAAGAACTGGCATATTCACAGCCTAATATACTTCTAACACATAGAAGTATATAAGGCAGTTTTTATTTACCAAGAAAGTTAATATGATTTTCGATATTCCCTCTTTATATTTAATTATTTGTAATAACTTCAAAATTTTTATTAAATATATATTTTAATATTACAAAAAAGCTTACCGAACATAAAAGATTGAATAAAAAGAGGACATATTTCACCATTCCCATGCCACAACTCATTTTGTTTTATTTTTTATATGCACAACTGAAAATAATTTTAATAAATCGTATTTTAATTAATGCAAATGAAAATATCATGAATATACATGCATATTTTAAAAGCATTTTAATTCTCGACATTTGAAATAAGCAGTGGCTATACTCTTTAAAAATTCGTACATATTTAAAATTGCTCTGGTTCATAAAAATTAAAATACGGATTTTTTCTGTTTAAAAAAAGTTTATTTCAAATAACTTTTTAGGTTACTTTTTATTTATTGTAAATATGTGTCAATATGCATTACTATTGCTAAGGAAAAATTAAAATATAATGTTTTGCTATATATAAAAAGCAAATTATAAATTATTTTATTAATATGTACCTATATTATTAAAAATAAAAAAATCTTCAGTAATATATGAAAAAGAATCAGAATCTTTTCAAAACAAAGATATATATATTTTTATTAAGTTAAAAACTAAATATGACCTGTAACATTCAATTTTAATCATTATTTAAAATATATTTTTTTATTTGAAAATTTAACAGTTTCCTACTTTGAATTTGTTAAATAAATGTTTACTCTATAGCGTAACAAAAAAATGTAAAGTGAATAACTTAAAAAGGGGAGATGATATGTATGTAGATGTCAATAACCGTTTTTATTATTTTAAAATTTAATTGAAATACAAAACATTATATTTTAAATGTGTATACCATTTATTTTTTTATAAATATTTCTTTCTTTAATCATTTGTCAGTATGTAAATTTAACGAACTAATTCTGGTAGTAATTTTTCTTTGGGCAAAATGGAGGCCTTAAGATCGTACAATGCTTTCCAAATCCATGGATAATGAGAAACTTTGACCAGCATAGCTTCTCGCGATTGCGTAGTGGCTTCTACATTTGCCAAATGTTTATAATATTTGGCGTTTTTCTTTACACTGCCATTGGCATCTTCGGCGAAACGGGCAAAACGTAATTTCAGCAAAGTCTCAGAAATGTCTAATAAACGATTGCCCTTGGGTGGATGTACTAAACACAGCTGTGACACTACATATTGATCTGAAACACGATTATTTAGAGGTATAAAGGTGGCCTCACGTCCTACCAAACAATTTTGCAACCATGCAATGCCATTACCATTTACTTTAACACCCGGCAACTTAATCGGTAGTAAACGTTTGTTGCTCATAAAAAATGGTATTAATGGGCGGTGGCTTACAAGTAGCAACGTATCTGAACCCTTTTGCTGTATATCTTTAACAAGGCCGGTGTGCATAACACGTTCATTGATTAGACGATCTGGTATATGAGAGGGTTTTTTAAAGGGACGTACTAAATAGGCAGGTCTGCGTTTGGCATATGCCACCAATAACATTAAACCCGATGTACCATATATTAGAACTTCGGTGCCTAGTGTTTCACGTTCCATAAGATTGCATAAGTTTTGATATTTTTCTGCAATAAATAACTTGGTTGCATCCATTTTGTAAGTAAATAAATTTAAATCAGTCTTCTTTTGTTGTGTTTGTTATTTCTTCAAGAGTTTCGATGGCAAGTGTATCGATCAATATTTTTCGTTTCGTTTATTTGTGGTTAATATTTGATGTCAATAGTTTTGAGTTTGAAATTTAAGTACGTTTGGCAATGTTTTTTAACCTACAAAAATTAAAGATGCCGATTATTTAAACTTATTGAATAATAAATTATTATTATTTTTTGTATCTTAGTTTTTATTTAACAGATGACATCATTTACTTGTTTATTTTAATGAGTGATCTTTTCTACTTGCACAATTCTTAGACGCACATTAATAAATGCTGCTCCTCCATATATTAACAAACAATTTTAAAATATTTTTCTTGATTTATTTTGTTATTTAATTCAATATCTACAGTATTTTATTCGGAATCTGTCTTTTTCTATTTTTATTTTTTATTCTGTCTTCGTTTTATTTCTCGTCGTCAACTTAAGAAACTTCTACACAACTGTCAATTAGTTGTTTTGTTTCTCTGTTTATTTTTTGAACTTTTGTATTATTTTTAGTTTGATTTTGACATTTTCTTTGTCATTTCTTGTTTTTATTTTTATATTTGATTTCTTACAAATACAATTTATTTAGTTTTATTTTCATTTCATCGTTCGCTTTTTTTTAGACTGAAGGTCGATTGACATCAACAAAACATATCCACACATACATACACTAATATTACACACAGGCAAACATATTTAAATACTAAAGAGCCACTCTTTGTCACAAACGAGAACTAAAAAGCTTTAAAGCTTTAAGTTTAAAAAAAATATTGTTATTTAAAATTGTGTATGAAAATAATAATGATCTTATAGTGATCTCGTATGTAGTTACCTTTTTTGAATAATTTATAACTGAAACTTTTAAGCTGTTAAAAGTATGTAGTTTCTAAACAAAATAAATAATTTCACTTTTATTGGTTCAAGATTTATACGTTGTTGTTGTAAATATTAACTCAGTTTAATTTAATTTTTCTTTATTCGAAGCTTAACGTCTTAACCAGCGTCGTGTTCGTTACAAACTGATTGTCTTAGTTGGCGATTGAGATGCAAAAACCACCAGTTGAATATAATTTGAAAATGTTTGGTTAATTGTATATACATTTATGCTCATAAATATTTTGTTTATAACTTTTTAGACAAATATGTATGAATGTTGCTCTGACAACGACTCTTATCAAAATCTACAAATATAATTCAGTATGTTGATTCATTCATTCATTTCTAATAAATAATACCTACTTGTTTGTTCATTCTAACGAGAGAGTTAAATTTAATTAAACGCATTTATTACGTTTATAATTTGTGATATATTATATTGACTTCTCTTTGATCTAATACATAATATGTACATTGTATGATTGTAAGTATGTATGTATGTACTGTATCTACTCTGTACCCAACAGCTTTTGGTAGTAGTTCCGAACTAATTACTTTACCGATTACGTTCAGTTGTATTAAAGAAGTTTTTAATTATATTTCATAAAATCCTATTCAGGATACACTGAACAGGTATAATGGTCGGCCGATCTGATTTTGTTTTGGTGTCGGAGATCTGTCAAAGTTTGTTTATGTGTTGTTGTTTACATAAAGAAGCAAAAAATAACATTGTATATCTTGCAATGTATTTTAATCAGTTGTTTTTGACACTCCTAATACACAAAAGAGAGACAAAAAGTTGGATCGTTGTATATGTTGCCTCGACGATTATATCTGTTTAGTGTGCCCTGATCCTATTTATATTTTAGAAATTCCTATTTTTTCAGATTAAAACATTTCTGAAACAAATAATGTAATTTCGTAAATTCCAAAAAATGAAAATTTCTAAACCACATTTAGAAATTTCAGAAGTATAAATAGAAAATTATGAATTATAAATGGACATTTTTGAAATATAAATAAACATTTCTGATGTACAACTGTCAAGTGGTGTAGTTGCTTAATTATTTTTTTTACTACTTTTTAATTTTAACAATGGCATGTCCTAGTAGAATGTCAATTACCACCTCCATGACTACAAGGGAGCTCTATAGTGTAATGTAGTATCAACTACCACTAAATAAACTGCTGGGTAGTTATGTATGTTGTATGTACGTACTGTCATATGTACATGTTTGTATGTCAATATGTTTGCCATCTAATTCTTATGACTCAGATCATTAAATATTTTAAATATTCAAACATTTATTTTATAAATAAATTAAAATTTATATTTATTTAGGGTTTACATTATAGTAATGCAACGCATTTCCAACGGAGTATTTATGTATATAATTACGTCACTTATAAAATTTTCTTGTCTAAAAAATAAATAAATAAAACAACAAATTAAACATAAGGGTTACAAAAACTTTTTGACTTTGTAATATTATAGCCACTACCTTATAGCCAATATTGTCCTGATAATAAAAACCGGTTTTTTAACTCAAATCGCTATTATTTCCATTTGTATTTGTATTATAAAATGTCAAGATTTTTAATGATTGAAGAAAAATTCCGTATGAAATTAACAAAAAATAATTACTTTGTTTACAAATTTCATATTCAAATCACAGTTTAAGAGAAATTGCCCGTGTAAACGGTTTTATATCAGAAACGACACAGCAAAGCTTTTAAAAATTCCATTTTGTTGTATCACGACAGTATAATAAAATCTTTATTTCTAAACATTCATAATAGTAATTTTAAATCTATTAGTTAAGTTAATTAATTTTTTTTATAAATGTTTAAAGTCGTCCTTTTTTGAATTGTCAACATTGAAGTATTTTTTTTTTTACTTAAGTCTAAGACTAAAGTTTTAAGTATTAACTGTTTTTGATTCAGATTAAAACATGATATCTCTAAAAGCAAAAAATTTAAATGTAAATTGTACCAGATAAACGTCGTATAAGACCTAATGAAATAATAACATCATATTATTTATCTTATAAAGGTTGTTTAGTTTTTTCCCACAGAATATAAGTAAATCTGATTACATTTAAGGCTGTGAATTCATTATAGCATTAAAGTTGAGTACAAGTTTTTTTTTTTTTTTTAAATGAGTGTACAGCATCATCTTTCACAATAAATTATTTTCGAATCAAAGATTTTGCTTACTTTGTTATACACAATTCGATTTTAATAGAAAATTGATTAAGTAAGATTCAATCGATTCTCATTATTCTATTGGCTTTGAATTTCACATATCACTCATTTGCTGGAACGGGGTATGACCCCGTGACTTCAAAAAATCTACTTTTTAGCAAAAAAAAAATACACAATAGTGTAGACATTAACAAAATAACACGTTGTTAGAAGAAAAACACAACAATTTATGAAATTATATCAAAATTCTTTTACCTCAATTCTGTGAAAAATAAAAATATACAAGATTTTATCCGTTAATAAAGCTCATAATTTACTATATATTAGTGATGTTAACTCGAAACTTTTTTGAATTATGACATTTTAGATGCTAGAAAAATATAGGTGGGAGAAAAGAAATATTTTACACTGTAAATAAATTGTATTTATTTTTTTACTTTATTTATTAATTAATAATAATCTATTTTCTATAATTTTCAATTAGTACTACATATCAATATTTGATAGAATTAATAAATTATTATTTATTTATGATTTATGTATGTATATTCATGCATATAAAGATATCTCATTTATACTCATTATTAATTTATGACATCATGTATACATATACAATTATATTGTTATTTATTTGAGTTTTTCTTTAAATTTAAATAAATAATACCAATGTATTTTTTTATTATTTGTTTAAACAATTTTCATAATTTCTTGCTGATTTAATTTTGATTGGAATGTAAAGAAAATTTTATTTACGAATGGACAATACATACATACGTATCGTCACCTAAAACGACAAAAGCAACATAGAAATTCGTTTAGTCGAGGTTCACATATAGCAATTTTATTTGCCGCAATTTTGAGTTTAAAGGGAGAGAAGAAGGGTGTACGAAACGATTACAGTCTAAAGTCAGAATTGCGACAAGAAAAATTTCTCTGTGTGAACGCCGTAAGCAAAGAATACTAAGAATGGAAAGCTTGTCAAAAAAACCTAACTCTGTTGTAAAAAAGTGACTTTATGATTGTGTTAGTTAAATTTTATTTATGTATGTATTAGTACTGAAAACACTGTCACTGTCATAATCATACATAGTTGCACAAAAGAGTATTAATGAATTACGCAATATAATTCATCAGGATTACTACCACAAATAGTAATATAATTAAATTTTTTGGCTTTTTGTTGATGAATATGAAAATAATTAAAAATTATTTTAAATTCTCTTTTATTTTTAATAACTAAAGTAGCAACTTTGTTTGTTCAATTTAAATTTCAACAAACAAAAAAGTAATGTCAAAAATAAAATAATTTATTTTTTTTTTTTTTTTTCAATTTGTGGAAAATATTCTTGCAACGGGACCGAAAATTCTATAAATATGCGAGAAATGTGTGGCGTAATTTTCCTTAAATTTTATAAAAAAATTGTTATTTTGTGATGTTTCTCTCTCTCACAAGTGTGTTGAATTCACACAGAACTTGTATGTGAGGAGAGAGAAATGTTGTTGTTGCACTAATTTGACAAGCTTTCTGTTCTTAGTATTCTTTGGCCGTAAGCTTATGAAAAATAAATAAAATCTTTGTTTAAATCGCTTAAATTTTTATTGTCTCTTATGATACCATTCTAAAAAAAACTTAGTTCAAAAAATTCATTGAAATGTTTTTTTTTTTAATAGAATTAATTGTTTGTTATAATAATTATAATACAAACGATCAAGACCTTCCCAAAAGTGGTGAAAATCACTTCAAAAGTTGAATAAATTGCATATTTTGAAATTTTTTGACAGTTTTTAATAATTACTTCCAAAAAAGTAAAATAAATTAATTTTTAGCGTGAACAACTTTAATTAATAATTTCTAGGAAAATTAAAATTTACAGGCATTATATCTTTTAATGAAGCTAAAGCGGAATTTTTGTTAAAAAAAATCTAATAAACATAGTTTTAAGGGAAGTACTTCAAAAGAAATGAACATGAAGTATAAAAGGAGAACTTCCTTTCAATGACAACCATGGGTTAAAGAAAATAACTTTTTCACTTATATTTATATTTATATTATGATTTATGTACCTTTAACAAAACTCAAGGGCCGTAACATCAATTTGAAAAAGTATTTTTATTTACTTTAATTTTAAATGTGCTATTTTATATTTCTACTCAATTTCTTAATTTTAAAATAAAAAGTTCAAAATTGTGTTTAAGACCTTTTGTATTTTAGTTGACAATATGTATATTGATTTATATTTTTTTACAAATTTCAGCACGTTTTTTTTTAATTCGCAATTTTTATTATTGTTGTGTTGTTCTACGTTTTATTTACACGACATGATTTTAAAAACAAAAACAAAAATAAATGCTCTGTTTACATTAGTTTAATTTTAGAAAATAAAACATTTTTTTCTTTAATTTTTATAATTGTTTTACACACAACGAAATCGTCACATCGTCATATAAAATAGTAAATAAACAATAAATCCTTCAATTACAAGGCGTATGAGTAATTTTAAAATGTTTTGTATTCAAAAACAAACCTGAATATCAATATTAGCTAATTTTTTTGCTAAAGATATTTATAAAAAGAATATTTATCTAATAATTAGATTCTAATTTAGATTTTAATTTATTTTATTGTAAATTTATATTCTAAAATTTGTTGATCTCAGCAATAGAAATTTGAAATTTATACAAAATACTTCAAAAATTATATAAATGTGTTTATAACTTCTATTTTTATTAAAATTATTAACAAATTATGAAAGTATTGAAGTGTAATATAATATAATATTTTCGCTATTTAATTCACATCACATATTTCTTTCAGCTTTAATTTAAGCATGTATTTAGATTTTTATTTAAATATGGATTATATGAATTATTATTTTTTATTTATTATGAAAACCGATCGCTTTCAAAACGAATCGGATTGAAAAATTGTGATGAATTTCATGTGAAAATTAACAATTATTTTTTGCCAAATATAACAAAATTATATAATTAAATATAAAAGAAAGTGATTAAAATATTAATATATAAACTTAAATATCAGTTCATCACACATTTTTTCGATTAAAAATCGATTCGTTTTCGAAATCGTTTTCCATCACATACCTGTTTGTTAATATATAAAGACCGCCATCGATAGTCATTCTGGAATGATTGCAAAATGTTCAAAGGCAAATTTAGTGATGATTTTGTAATCTACACTACTATATGTTGTTGGGGTTCTATGGATTTTGTGTTGATGTTTGTAAAAGGAATATTTGTTGAAATTCCACATTTAAGTATATCTATCCATTACTTCGTTTATAACAAATACTACTTGCAAATAAAGTTGTTTAAAAGTTAAAGGTTCATTTAAGAGTTTTTAAATAAATCCAGTACAATCCAATGTTAAAATGATTTACAAACTTCAGAATGTGAAAAAGATATTGAAATGTTATTTTTCCGTATTACGAAAAAGATATGTATATATCCTTTGAGTTTTAATGTATACAACTAAGAACGAAAACAATTTGTAAATCCAACATTTAAACAATATGAGATAACCGTTTGATGTGATTTTGTTAATTATTTTACAAAAAACTATTAAGCAACATATAGTAGGTCAAATACGATATACGGGATGCTACATCAAAGATTTAATAATTTTCTGAAGTGGGCTCTTGTGAGTCCTATGGTCAATTATCTACCGGTTCTTATAAGATTATATGGAGAATTTACATTTCTGTTACATTATCAATTACTCGTTAAAAAATTATTTGCGTCAAATATTATTTATATTCTCCCATATGGGACTTGTGTACTCTTATAGGTACAAAGAATACTAAGAATAGAAAATAGTACTCTTTCCTACAACAACAACATTTCTCTTTCTTCACGTATAGGTGCCACTTGTGAGAGAGTAAAAAAACACTAATGTCATTATTATAAACTTCATATTTTAGTGCAAAAACCAAAAGTTAATAATTTTTACAAACTGAAAAATTAATTTTGTGTTTATTTTTTGACATTATTTTTGTTTGTGGTGAATATTATTCAAACAAACACAGCTGTATTTTTTTGTAC
>MINK01009220.1:247-17671 GCA_001735545.1 Phormia regina
ACATGTGAATCTTAGTATCGACGTAATATTCTGCAATAGTATGTTTTTATTTTCCACTTGATACAAGTATAGGTCCATAATTGGTTCCTTCTCGAATTTTGGTATACATAGGCAATGGTGTAGGGTATCATATGGTCGGTCCTGACCGACTATACCTTCTTTTCTCATTTTTTTATAAATTTATTTTTTGTAATTTTCATATTATTATCCTTGGTATTCCCATATTAAAAAAATTAAATTAAAGAAAACTTTAATTGAAAAATGTATATTATTTTTAATTTTGGCAACATCCCATTTGCATAACTCAATCGAAAAAATTATAACACCATTTGTGACTGAGATATGGAATAGGGACATTAATTATTAATGATTTTTCTTTTTTTGTTTTTTGTTTTAACTGACATATATTCGGACCGACAAGAAACATGAGTGTGGAATTTTAGGTTTTAAGAAACTCCTTCAGTGGTCAATGCTTATAGTGAATTTTAATGAAATCAAAGATATCAAATCAAAATGCTGTCCCTTTTGACATTGAATCATTCAAATGGTTAACAAGTCTTTTAATTAATTCACTTTATTCCTAAAATCTAAACACTTATTTTCATTTACGGCCGAGCTGGAAGCAGTTTAATGTCAAACTGATCCTGATTTGTATGGAACAAAAAAACATGATCCATTCTATGTAAATTTTAAGATTGAGATGTAATATTTTAGGAATCATATAAGAACACACTAATCTTTATTTGTAGAGGGGTACATAGTGAGTCCCTTTATTGGCCATTAATAAAAAATACTTTGGTGACATATTTCTATTCTATATTCATTTTCGGATACTGATTATGAAAATTTTTCATGTCTAAGTGAATGGAGATAATTGAAACATTTTTCAGCATAATATTTTGAAATTTATTACAAATTAGTAATTTTAAATAACACCAGTGACAACTTTGGTGCGTAAGATTACTTTTCCTTTATATTGTCCAGCACTTTTAATTTATGTATAATCTTTGAAATCCAAATTGATTTATAAAAGAAATGATTTTATGAATATTTTACATACTCGAGATAGTCAACTTTGGCACCCTCTAGCTAGATAAATGGTCTAAAAATTAGGGTTCTCTTGTATAACTCTTTTATACATTTCAATTCGATCCGGTCAATAGTTTATGAGATAGAGATTTATTACCAAAAAATGCGTTTGGTTCCACAGTGTCTAAAATCAATTCAATTTGTATATTAACTCTCAATAATAATAACTTCATTTCAAACCAAAAAAGCCACTATAACATAGTAATTCTAGTTATACTATAATTCTATGTAACCAGGTGAATTTATAGACACTTCTGACACACAGATAGTTTATATTATATGATAAAAGTTCATAAATTTTCTTTAAACACTTATAAATAATGTACATTTAATTCGACTCTACTAAATATTTTGCTAAACGACAACTTAATGTTTTACTTTATATTCTTAAGCAAAAAAATGTTAATAGTCTTTAAGTGATTTCTATTTTTTTTTTTAAGAAAAATAGAAATAGAAGAACAAAAATTTCAAATTGTCTAAATTATTTGACTAAATACCACTCGACAAAAAGCAAACACACGAACAAAAACTTTGCAGCAGCAGCAAATACAAAAAAAAAAGAACGATAAAAAAAGTTCGCAGCTGCTAATCCCACCCACTGTGCTTAAAGTCTATTTGTTTGTGTTGAATGTTTTGTATGAGTTTAAAATTTTATTTTTTCAAAATCAATCAGTTAGACAGAGTCCCATATAAATAGCAGCAAGAAGTTGTAAAACGCCAGAAAAAAATACACCAAAAAAAGCTAAAAACTTTATAATAATGGCGGCATTAACAAAAACGATAAAAAAAGAAAAACCCCCTTTTTTAGAAAAAAAAAAAAAACACAAAATGAAAAGTATAATATTGTAAATGATGTGTGAACACAAAAACAAGTGTCGCAAACATTTAGCCACCAAAACAAGAACAAAAACAACAACGAAAATTGTTAAACAAAATGAAACAACATAAAAAAATTGAATCACAAAGTTTTTCTAAAAAAAAAGTTCTATCGGCTAAGGGGAAAAAAACGATTTTTTTTTATTTTTAATTAAATAATGGCAAAATGAACACTTGTTTGACTTTTTTTTCGAAGTAAGGGTTTTCACTTAAGTATAGCATAATTTTATTTCTCTTGATATTATAACATTTTTTTAAAGGAATTCCAGGAATTCAGTGATTTTGTACTTGAAGTGGAAATAACTAAATAACTTTTGGTTTTAACGTATATATAAATTACTATTTCAAATTATTATATTATTTGAAAAGTAGAACAACCAAGCGTGTATTAGACATTTCCTATACTATTCATTATTAAAGTTTTAAGAAATTTTTTGTATTTCAATTCTAAGAACATGATGAGTTTCCGTCTCATAAAATAATTCAAATTAAGCTATATTATTTCCTATTAATAATATGATATTAAGAACAACGATAAAAGTTAACTACTTAATCAAGGTTTTATGCGATGGTTAGAAAGAAATTAACCCCCTTCTATAACACTGTACCCTTTTACATAGGGTAGAAAGGGGAGTATTCGCCAACTTTTTTAAATGCTGTATTCTCAAAACGATTCACTATCGCAATAAACTTTCTTCAGTATTAAAAACCTTGTTATATTGACTAATATATCAATACGCAGAGAAAAAACATGGTTACAACATGATCACCACAACTATTTAATGATTACATAGCAGTTTTATTTAAATAATACCGTGTTTATGGTAATAACGTTTATGATTCTGTTTAATCACTTAATAATTACAATAAAAATTCGAATATGGTTCACTGAATCATAAAATGTATTTATTCTACAACCATTAAGTCAATTTTACAAATTTAGTTAATTCTACAACCACTAAACAAATATTTTTATTTGATTTTAAATTATATTTTGTTTTGCACAATTATTAAATGACTGTTTTTGAAAATGTTTATGATTTCCTTAAATATAAAATATTAAATATAAAATATTTGACAATAATTTGATTTCACACAACTAATGTATTTTTATCGTTAATCATATTTATTTTTTGCATAACTATTGAATACACATTTCTATGTATAAGTTCAGTAGTTTGTTGGTAGGCAAGCACAATAGTTGTGTGCAATAAAGTTAATAAAACAAAATTTTCAAATGGTATAAAAAGGTTTGAAAAACTAAAAAAATAATTTCATGTAAAGAAGTCATAAGAAACGAAGCAGTTTGAATCTAGAAGCAGTAAGATGCCTTCCTTTTCCCATAAAATGTATCGAACGACAACAAATCATAAAAAATGTGGGAGATCAAAGGACTTTTAAACGTAGAAATGGAAGTCTTATCAAACAATTTGGAAAAGTGTTAAATTTTTTTGTGATTTAATAAATGTTAAAAATTGTGAAACAAATAATATATTAATAAATATAATAGATTAATAAATTTTTATATTTGAAATATTCTTTTTGCCATATTTTCAATAAACAAATGAAGCAAAAAATCAAAAAATATTGGAAACTCGGTGATTATATATATGATAAAATGGGACTATATATGATAAAAATTTTTAATATACAAGTTAAAATGGGAATATTAAATGATAAAATATGTTTATATATGATAAAATGGAATTATTAAATGATAAAAAGTTATAAATATAATTAAACCGAATCAGTAAATGATGAGAAAATGATTAAATGGAATCAGAATAATGATTACATACAAATATATTTATTGTAACCAGGAATCATAAATTACAATCATAGTATGTTGCTCTTTGTTTGTGGTCACATGAACCATATTTTCCCTCTGCATAAATATATCAACTACGCTAACCCATGGGTAGATTTGCCAAGTGACGGGCTGAATTTATTCCCTATATGATGTACTCAGCAGGATAATGTTTTAGTGCTTCCTCTTAAAAGGCCTTTCTGAATGAATTTGAAGGCCTTGCCTCCAATGACGCGCCGTGTAAAAAAGAAATAGTGTTGCAATGCGAGTGACAGGCCATGTAGATTCTAAATAGGGCATTTTAGAATGTATCTTTAGCTCTTCCTGGAAGATGAGCTAAATTGATCTACCATTGTACACAATGATGATTTTTTCACACTTTACTAAAAGAATCTATTTAAACACATGTTTTCTATTTCTGTTCATTACTATCATGTTTATAATAAAGAAACATAATAGTACCCTATTATTACGTAAAGAACTTTTATATCCATCAACGTACGAAAAAAAACTTATTTAACTTAAATATTTTAGCCATTTTTCGTCTGCTTAAGTTTCCCGTTCGAGCCCTATTCTGTTTCAACAGACAGAAAGACGGACATAGCTAGATTTACTCCAAATCTAACCAGGACCCAGAAAATATATACTTAAATGGGTTTTAAATGGTTTCGACACACGGAATGATAAAATCAATATACCTACCATATATTTGATGGAGCATGTAAAAATCGACTTAGTTACCCTTGAACTGAAGTATTTCTACTGGCGTCCCAACAAAGAGTTAATTTTTGGTAATATCAACTAGTTACCTCCAGATTGAATAGGTAATTAGATCCTATTATTTTGTATACTACTTATCATTATGTAAATGATTGACAATGTTCTCATATACAAATGTTAGAAAATCACCTGGATATGATTCAATGACACCATTCATGATTAAAAACCTACCGAATGTGACAATTATCGTGCTTTCAATAATTTTTAATGGGATCTTAAAACTAGGAGTTTTTCTAAAAATGTGGAAAATTTCTCAGATTAAAAAGATACCAAATGCAAGAAAGGATTCTACTATAGCATCTTCCTATAGAGCTATTAGACTTCTATTTTGTTTGTCAAAGCTGTTCGAGAAAGTATTTCAAAAGAAAACTATGCCATGACTGAGCGATAGAAACATCTTCCTAGTTGAGCGTTTGGTTTTCGTGAAAAACATAGAGCAAATGAATCGTCTAACTGGAGAAATAAAGAAATGTTTTGAGTTAAAAAAGTATTATTCAGCTATTTGGATATCACGCAAGCTTTAGACAAAGTTTGGCACAAGGGCCTAATATATAAAATTAAATATTTACTACTTTCATGTAGTCTTATTATCAGACCATTAATTTAAAGTAAAATATAATAAATTTGTTACGGAATAATTCGAAATAAAAGCTTGTTTCCTACAGGTAAGTGTTCTTAAACCTACAACATTTACACCTTTTGCTTTACCAGAATATGGCGAACAAAATGTTTCTATGTTTGCAGATGACATGGTAATACTCAGTTCCATAGCAACAAGCCAACTTGATATTTACCTCCGACGCGTCAAGACATGTTTGAAAAACTGTCATATACATGTAAATGGCTTAAAAGTATTTGATGTTATATACCTTGGTATACATTTAGATAGGCGATAAATTTGGCGACGTCATATATAAACCAAAAGACTTCATATAAAATTAAAAGCTTCTAGTCTTCACTGTCAATCTGCCGTGACAATAAAGTCACCCTGTATAAAAGCAATTTAGACATATAGTATAAAATTAAGAGGTAAAACCAATAAAATGAGTATTTCAGGGCCTAATAAAATCTTCTAATTTCCATAACAGGAGCACCATAGTCTATAAAAAATGAAATTATAGAGATATATATTTAGAGGTTTTATATATCTCTATATTTTCATTTTTTCAATCAGAATCAAAGCTTCGTAGAGCCGATTTTCCACCCCATTATTAACAGGACAAAGAATTCACTTTGGCGTTCTATGGTTAGAGCTAAAGTAGTCTTTAGTTTTAAAGTTTTAATACATATTGTGAGACCTTATGAACAGAATGCAAGGGTTTTCAGCTCTAGCTTATTTCAAACTCTGAATTTGCTAAATCGAATTTTTCGAAATAAACTAAAAAATAACGTAGGGTCTACACGAGAGATTTTTCTATTATTTCAAAAGTCAAATTCTTGCCATGATAAGAATTTATCACGTGTGGACCAAATTTATTTCTTTGATTTTGCAGCGTTATGATATAATTTTTAGAGCTCAAGCAAAGAAAACTATGTTTTGATATCAAACGTCATTTTGATATTCTAATTTGTTAACGTTTATTTCTTGTTTAAGAAAAAGCACAATTCTTCATGGAAATTTCTATAAAACAATTATTTGGAGAGAAAATAATACAAAATAAAATAAAATTTAATAAAACAAAACAAATATTATATTTCCCGACGAAAACCAAAAAAAAGTGATTTATTATGATAAAATTATATCTACGTGTTCCCATATAAGCTGATATAAATAAAAAAAATTGCAGTAGCTCTGCTGACGTTTTGTTATATTAAATTGGGCTTGACCTAATCTACATATATGGTGAGGGGTAAATTTTATCGGACCACGCTTAAACACGGAAACAAGAACCCCGTTTACATAAGTCTGATATAATAAAAAATTGCAGTAGCTCTGATGACGTTTTGTTACTTGTTATGATAGAAAAATATCTCGTGTGTACCCTATGTAACAAGGTAATATTAAATTGGGGTTGACCTAATCTACATATATGGTGAGGGGTAAATTTTATCGGATCACGGTTAAACACGGAAACAAGAACCCCGTTTATATAAGTCTTTCAACTATTCATACAAAATTCTGTAAGGTGAACGACAAACTTTCTGAAATTAAATTTCCCTGTCGTAGCCGCTTTTGTTTGAGAGATACTAGCAGAAAAGTATAACTACAGGTGTGGATCCATCCAAAGCTTTTGGGAGAGGAAAATTAAATGATTTTCTTAACTACTTCCTTAAATTAAATGATATAGAACAGATTTTTCATTAAGCCTTTACATTTTGGTAAGGAAAATTTCATATTTTTCCTACCCATGTTCCTTGTATGTATCTCATAGTAAGTATTTTTGTTTATTAACCGATTTTAGCGATTTTCAATAAAAAATAAACAAAGATAAATATATGAGCCAAATTTTATCCCTCTTTGTGGTCACCTCCGAAGGCTATTCCTCTTTCGACAGACAGAAGGTCGGACGAATTTAGCTAGATTGGCTCAGAAACTTATTTAATCAAAAAATAATAAATAAAAGCAAAAATTGGCCAAAGATATCAAAAAAAAAAAGCCCGAAAATTTATAGATAAATGTTGGTTATTTTTTTATAAAAAAAAATTTGACCCAAATTTTTTTAGCGAAGATTTTCCATATCTGCTTTGAGCGATATTCCTTTGATTCATTTTGTAGGCAAATAATTTTTATAAGGAAAATCTGTTTTAATCACAAAAACTTATTTCATGGAAAAAAGAGCAGCTATTAAATTTTCCAAGAACTATAAAAAATAACATTTACCCCGAAAACTATTCCCATCCCAAACATAAATATCTCCTTGAGTATTTTCTGTTAAACTTTATGTTTTCAGAATGTAAATTAATCTCTTAATGGAAAAAATTTAATAAATACCCCATCCAATTTTGTGAAAGCTATTCATTTTTTAAATTACATCGTCTAGTTTCTATTGAAATTCCTATTAAGCCGTCTGCTAATATTAGTCTAGCAGACTTTTAAAGTAATCAATATCTTTTGCAGACAACAATCACGTTTTATAAACATAAAAATTTACCTTGTAAATACTTTACATTACACACATGTTTGTTATGAGTATTTAAAAGTAGAAACAATTCATTGTTTTTTGTTTTTCGCTCTGAAATGATTGATTGCTTTCTAAACACCATTGTTGTTTTAAAGAAGTGCAACACACTGAACCACTTAAGTGGTAAGTATTTATGGAACATTGAACTGTAGGTATATAAATTGAGTTGTGTTTTTTTTTTTTATAAATAGATTACATTACGTGTAAATTGAAATGCAGACAATACATATATAAATAGGCAAATAAAACGTAGGTGGTAGTAGTTTTGTTACAGGTAATATTCTTTTGTTTTTTTGGATTAATAAACTTGATATTAAGATAATAGAAATTATATAAATACTTAGCAATTGACTATGGTCATGACAATATTATTATATTTCACTTGAGCACGTATTATTATATTATTTTATTATGAAATTTATATTAAAAGGCTTACTACACAGAAAAAAGTTGCAAACTAAATATATGAAAATAATTCATTCAATTAAAAACTTGTTTAAATATGCACCTCTCTCCCAAATGATTATATCTCTAACTAAAAATTGTAAAAAAAAACAATAAAAAAAAATATTTTCAATTAATAAATTAATTAAAACCATCAAACAGATGATTGAATGAGTTAAAAATGTTTAAAGGAAATAAAAATGTTTAAAGGAAATAAAAATGTTTTAAGGAAATAAAATAATTTTTATTTTATTTTTCAAGACTAATGTATGTATGATACCCAACACCATTGTCTATGTGTACCAAAATTCGGGAAAGAGCCAATTATGGACCTAGACTTGTATTAAGTGGAAAATAAAACATACTATTGCAGAATATTACGTCGATACTAAGATTCACATGTACTTATACACTTTTTGGTGATTCCCCAAATTGTCAATTATGGACTGATCTTCATGAAATATTGCAGTGTGAGTTATACTTATATAAATGTTATATTTGTCGAATATTAAATTAATATTAACATTTTTAAATGTTAATATTAAATAGTTAAATATGTTGAAAATGGCACTTGATTCAGGAAAAAAGTCATATAAACACTTTAGATCTAGATTTAGTTTCTATATTATTCAAAAAGTAAAAAATATACTTAAAATATCCGTCTTTCCGTACGTCTGTTTCTAACTTTTTTAAACTTCCCAATTTAAAATCGTTTATTTTTGGAAAAAAAAGATAAAATCGGTTGAAAATGTTGGGATTTATGGAAATGACTTGACCAACATATTGCAAATTTGAGTTTGTTGAAATTTCATATTAATATATATCAAAGAATGTCTGAGAGAAATAGTATAAGAAAACATGTTTTCTAAAAGATATGTCAAAGAATTTAGAGTGATCAAATAAGGAACAAAAATGCTCTGATGTTTAAAAAATGCTCTAATATACGCCGAATCGTATATGGGATCCTACTTCTAAACACATAAATTTTACTATCAGTAAGACCTGATTACAATGTTCCACCAGCAATTAGGCGTATGTAGCCCAGGAGGCTTTAAAGGAATTTATTAAAACATATGTTGTAAATTGTTGTACTTTATTATCTGGTTTATATAGGGTTATTATACGAACAAGAATTATTCGACTATTGGAGGAAAAAATTTTGTATTCTTTTCGAACGAACAAAAATTTTAAAACAAATTTTTGTTATATTACTATATCCTACATAAACGCCTTTTAGACTTAAATGTAAAAAAATTTGTGATGACTGAAAATTTTGTTAGGATAGACTTTTGCGGCTACTGAAGTCTCTAATGTATTTGGTAAAAAGTTTTTCTAAATATTCAATTAAAATTCTTTTTGTTACGATAAACAGAAGACCTAGAAGTTATTCTTAAATTCTGAAAATGTCCAGCAAATGATTCAATTCATTGACCCCTTATTTCGTAAATCAAAACAATTTATATGAAAAAATGATGTGAAGTGTTTTACAAAATAAGGCCCTTAATTTTTAGATGATTTTAATGATTCAATAGACGTGGAAATAACCGAAAATTCTGAAATATGTGACCATTATTGAACTCAATCTAAAAGGAACAAAATAACTAAATAGTTTAGCTTTTAATGCTGTTTTTACTGTGTTGCCACCATCAGACCTATGTAAACAAATTTTTATCAAATCTGCATTTATTAAAAATATGACATCGTAAAACGTAATTATATTTTAAAAGAAAGTAAATATGCTCTCAATTTTTGGTCTATGTTAATGATTTGTAATTTTACTGCACGTTTCTTGAAATGCGAACGTATGTTTAGTTCAAGTTAGAACAGCAAATAATAATTTATTTTTTTCAATACATTTGATCGAACGAAAATTTCGTTTGCATTTAGAGAACAATATAAAACCAAAAATTTATTTGAAAAATTATAGTTTTTATATTTTTTAACTTTTAAATAATTATTCGAACAATTTACTTTATTCGCCCCCAAAAAAAACGAAGGAAATTAAAATTTTATTTGATCACACGAATAATTACAAAAAATTTATTCGATCAACTTCAATGTCGAATAATTAACAAACCCTATGTTTATAACACAGTAAAATATTGTTAATCAATTCCAAAAAAATATTAAATTCATCACAGAAAATACCCTATAGAGAAAACAATTAATCACGTTCTAAAATTTGATAGATGAAAGATCTATGGTAGAGGAAAAAGAAATAAATTATTAAAATAGAAAATTTTACTTCGTTTTCAAGATAATTAGCAAAAAATGTGTAAAATGCGTAAAAATTTTAATTGTAGTGCAAAAAACTGAAATTATATGCGGATATCCGGATACCATGGCTATTGACTCCCATAGGTAGCAAATTTAAAGTCTATATGTAAGACCAAGTAAATAAAATTTAGTTTTTTATTTTTTATACCATACTAACACCTTAATCAAGATGATTTGAAGTTTCATGGCTATGTATTTTTTAATAAACAAATACGAACACTTTAAAGTTAAAAATGGTACGTGGGTATGTACCGTAGGGTTAAAATTACTTGTTAGCTTTTAAATGCTATAGAGTGATTCCATATCAAAACGGACAAAAAATAGACATTTTCGGATTTGATATCTTCGATTTCAATTAAATAGTACAAATGTTACACAAATCACAATTTTTCTGAGTATAGAATACAACCGGTGCGAGGGCTTTTTTTTCCAAAAGTAATCACACTTTATTGCTCATAACTTCTAAATTATACATTGCACAATTCTTATTTTTATGTCATTTAATAAAAAAAAATATTGTCTCTAAAAGAATAAGTAAAACATTTATATGCTTCGAAAGTTCAAAGGTCAAAATTGATATTTTAAAGATTAAAACTTAATATCTTAGAAAAAAGTATTTAAAAATTCTTAAAAAAAATTATATGTTGATAACGAAACCCTTCTTAATACTTGCCCCAAATTTCAAGCCCCTATTGGTTTAGCAGTAAATAAGCAAAATACACAAAAAAACACATTTATTGTATGTAAAATTTAAAATATTTACAAAAATTATTTTGAACTTATTTTATTTTTATGAACATAAAAATTAAATTTAACATACAAAATTTAACCTCAGTTGCTATTTTATCGTTTTCGGAGATATAATGGTTTATATCTTGTAAAACTTATTTTGACCTTTGAATTTTCGATCTAAAGTGACACACTATATATCATTTTTAAAGTAATGTCCCTTTTTTAAATCTACACTATTATTAATAATTGGATTTTATTTTTGTCTATAACTCCTAAATTAAATAAGGCTCCAACTTAAAATTTTACATCCATATAGAGAATAAGTCAAACAAATATAATTTTTTAATTTTTTAAATACCGGTTTTTGAGATATAATAGTTTTAATTTTTTATCTCCAACTTTGATCTCTAAACTTTCGATGTAAAAAACTATGTATATATCGTTATGAAGGTACTAACTTTGTCTATAATATGCAGAAACAACTAAAGATCTACCATGTATGTTTAAGAAATTATAAGAAGTTAAATATATATTAATTTGTAAAGTTTGAAATATTTTTTCGCTTTTTAAACCTTCATATTTCCGGATCGAAAAGAAACTTGGGTCTAAAATATCATGGTTTGGACAAACTTCCAATGGTCAAGACTTCTGCTGAATTTCACTGAAATCGAGGATATTAAATCCGATTGCTGTCCATTTTTACATGGAATCACTCTATATTGAGTTTTAAAATTTGAACTATAGAACAAATAGGAATTTCTGTCTTAATGTATGGAAAGTATAATAACACTTAGTCGACATAACGTGGAATTTTTGTTAATAGTAATATGATAAAATAATTACAAAAAGTTTTAGTGCGTAAGTTTAACGACATTTATTTATTTTTCTTTTCTAATAATTTCATACCTATTTTATTCTCCAATACTCCCACAAATTTGTATACACCTTGTGTAATTTCCCAAAAAATCGAATAGGTATCCTTAAATTTATTTTATTTCGTTTAAATATAGACACTAGATTTTTTTATTTTTGTAGGTATTTTTTCTCTGACACTTTTTATGTTATAAATTTAAAACACTTTTAAGTTAAAACACACAAGTAATTTAATTTAAATTTGACATATAATGTGAGCGGTTTTTTATTAAATATTTTTTTTATATTTTAATTTTATTTTTTCATTTGTATTAAATTACAAAACAAACAATTAAAAGCATTGAACACTGTTATTAATTGATGTGTTTTCTATGTAAAAAAAAAAGACTTTTGATTTTTTATTTATTTATTTATTTATTTATTTATTTATTTATTTTTTTCCTTTTTTTTTTTTTTTTTTTTTTGTTTTTTCTTTAAAATAATTTTTTATTTAAAATTTTTACACTTCAACAATCAAAGTGAGATTTTTTTCTATATGCATATCCTTGGGCATTTTTTTTTTGTTTTATTGTTTTATTTGTAAAATTGTTGTTATTTAAATATATGTATGTATGTACTCTGTATGTACAATTTATAATACTTTTTTTCTATTGTATATTTTTAAACATATTTTAACATAATTTTATGATGTTTATGTTGTAATTGTATTTTATGTTTAATTATTATATGTAATTTTATTAATTGTTATATTTTTGTATATTTTCTTAAATATTTGTTAAAAATAAATTATTATGCTTTTTTCATTAATATTTTTTCTTGGAAGTATTACAAATAATTTGTGTTATTTTTTTAATTTTGTTTAATTGAAAATATTTTTGTTTTATTATCAAACAATTATTTTTAATATTTAAATTTATATTTTTATTATATTATTGTATGATTAATATTTTTATTATTTCTATTATTAATTTGTTTATAGTTTTATATTACAGAACTTTCGTAGAGAACTATTTTTTTTTTTTTTTTTTTCTGAATTTTTTTAGAAATGTATTTTTTTTTAATTTTTTTTCTATTTTTGTCGTATTTCTTATAAAAACTTTTTTATTATTAAATGATTAAATGATTGCAGATTTAAATTTTTATATAAAATATATAAAATATTTTGCTGATTCTCTTTAAATTCTTTTAATTCATTTCATAATTTCTATAAATTTTTTGCAGATTTTTTTGTATTTATTTTGTTTGTATTTTATTGTTTAAAATATTTCATTTTTTTTTCAGTAATTTATTAAAAACTTTAATACCCATTGGTTTTAATTTATTTTGTAATTATTTATAAATTACCATCACAATGACATTTATATTGACATTGATGGAAAAGGGGTAATTATAGGGAAGATTATGATGAATGAATGAATTAATTAAGAATTTTAAACACGCACTTTTAATGGTTTATTTTTTTCATACTTTCATTCTGCGTTCTCTTTTCTCATGCCAACAATAACAATTTAAAAAATTTGCACACAATGTTGCCTCTTTAAACAACATAAGTAAACTATTAACGTTATATTTATTTATTTTTTTTTTTTAACAATCTTCAGGTATCTCTTATACTTATGTTAGAAAAAAATTATTGCATTTAATTTTTTATTATTTTTCTTTTAATTTTGTTTAAAATTTCTTTAACAAAATTTCCCACACTCTTTATGCACACACATTTAATAACATCTTTCAACACCAATCACAACAAATAATGAACGCTCATAGCACATATGTTGCACGTTGTATCTTATGCGTGTTAATGCGCGTTTCTTAATACATGAACGATGTTTTCATAATCATTGTCACGCTTATACTGATTTTATGTTTAGGCCTTGCACTTGTGCTGGTGTTTGGTCTAAAAACGGCACAACTATGGGGATATTGAGCTCCACTACAACAACATCCAACAAAACCCAATAATAATAAAATAATAAAAGAGAATAACAAAATATATTACTCTGTGTATATTTTCCTGAGTATGCTCCTTTTAAAATACAAACAAAAAATCTCTCCCCAAGAGTAAAATTCTCCACAAAATTCTTGCCAACAAACACAAAGTATTTTCATGTTTTTCCTCATCAGCTGTATATATTTGCTCATTTTTTCTTTTTCACCGCTAAATTCGCCGCAACTATAACAAAAAAAAAAAATACATTTTCTTTTTTTTTTTAAACTCTTGTTGGCTTTTCAAGGAAATAAGAGAAAGAAAGAAAAAAGCCAGAAGAATTCGAATGAAAGTGTAACATTTTTATTTTTTATTCCTTTCGTTAATTTTTCTTCTTTTTTTACTTTTATATCATTCTTACTGTTGTTTTCTTATCTGGGGACATACAAATTATGAAGTTTTACACCAGGGTGAAAATATCTGATCTTAAAAGTTTTCTTATCAGTGAAAGTTATGTTTAATTGTGGCAAGAAACAAGAAAAAGGATGAAATTTATTATTAGCTGCTTAAAAAGTTTTTTTTAATTAAGTTTATGGTAGGAAATTACTATGTAAATTTAAGATGTTAAGTACTTTAAATTATCTTTGGAAAAGAAGTCTATAAAGTAATAAATGGTAGAGTCTATTAGGACCAAAATTCGAAAAGAGTAGCAAAACATGGTTAAGATAATAGAATTTATTTCATTAAATATTCAAATTATTTGAGAAAAAAAAATAATAATAATGAAAACATTTTGGACTCATGATTGTTATTATACAATACACTACCGTACCAAGCTGGGGTTTTAAGTAATTGTACTGATGTTAAGAACAAATTTTCGAACCCCTATTTTGAAATTGATCATCGTTCTCTGATGTTACTTATAGTTTTTGTAAATTAGTTAAACCTGCCATTAGTAATTTCCGCTTTACAAAAAAGATATGTTACTGTCTTCTTATCACTTAATATAGTTGTTTAAGCTTTTGTAAAAATGTAATAAATACATTCAAGGAAAAATAAAAAATAAATTGAAGTACGATTTTATTTCTTATACACATTTTCTGTTAACTCAATCACTTTGTTAATTGATTTAATTAATTTATTAATAGGAAATATTTTTTTGATTAACATTTTTTACAGTTTTAATTAATTGATATTTTGGTGAGAGGTGCAATTTTAAACAAGTTTTTAATTGAATGAATTATTTTCATATATATTTGTTAATTGGTAACGTTTTTCAGTGTAATTCATTTCTTTATACACAGAAAAGTTATCGATTTTTTGCAATTAATACAGTTGTTTAAATTTGTATCAAAATGTAATAAATATATTGAATAAAAAATAAAATAAAAAATATATTTGAGTATAATTTTATTTACTATACGCATTTTTAATTCATACAATCATCAACTTGATTGATTTAATTAATTTATTTATTTTGTTTTTCACTTTTTTTTAATTTTCAGTAATTGAGTTTTTAATTGAATGAATTATTAATTGGTGACTTTTTGTATGTAGGTAAGAATTTCCAAATAGCGATGTCCGTCCAGCTGTCTGCCTGTTGAAGTTGAACTTATCACTGGTATTCAGCAGTAATAACTTATAAAATCAAAAATTTCAATCCGTAAATGGCTATGTTATGAAGGTCTAATCCATCGATTTTTTGATTTTTAAAATCATTTATTTAGTATCAAAAACAGTCAATTTTTAAATTATCATCTCAACAATATGCAATTTATAAAAAAGTACACTTTTCAACAATATATAACTTATAAACGAGAGAAGAAGGTATAGTTGGTCAAGACCGACCATATGATACCCACCTTAAAGTATACCGTTCGACTCAATTACTTTTTGAGTCGATTTAACGATGTCCGTCCATTGCACAAACACATAATACCCCAACCACCTTTGGCATAGATCTCGGTGCCAAATTTCATTAAGATCGGTCCATAATTTACCATAGCACCCATATGAACCCCTCTTTCGAAAATCACTTTAACGTGCATAAATCCCATAAAAATGTTATATATATATATATAAGACCCAATTTGGGGATCACCAAAAAATTGCATAAATACATGTGAATCTTAGTATCGACGTAATATTCTGCAATAGTATGTCCATAATTGGCTCCTTCCCGAATTTTGGTACACATAGGCAATGGTGTAGGGTATCATATCGGTCGGTCAATTGGCCAGTGGTCAATTGAGGATCGACACGTTTGCCAAGTATTAAACAAAACATTCAAAACAGAATATTACGTTAAAACAAGTATTTATATGAATTTGGATGCTTTAGATAGTTCCCGAAAGTGGTTTTATAGAAAACTTTTAGACCGAACCTCATAAATTGATATTTTTATTGTATTTATAGTAGCTATGATCAATTATGAACCGATCTTGTTGAAATTTGACACAAAGATTGATACTAATTTATAACAAAATTCAATAAAATATTGCATACTTAAGGGAGGACATTTATATGGGGGCTAGGTGAAATATTGAACCGATCATAACCAATTTCAATAGATTTTCCTCTTGTGTCAAAATAATTATTTGCGACAAATTCATCAAGATATATTTATAATTGCCCGTATACTTTTGTCATAAAGTTTACATGGACAAACAGAGCCAGCCAGTTGGACGGACGGAGATTGTTTAATCAACTCATAAAGTGATTATAAGGTATACTGTGGGAATCAAATAATTTTTTATTTCCATTACAAATATCAGCACAAATGCATAATACTCGAACCACCTATGTTGGTATAGAGTATAATTAATAATGAAGAATTAGTATTATACTTTAGGTCGTTTATCTGAACTATCTCAAAAATACATTTCTGTTGGTTTGGTTCTTAAGAGGTTAAAGTAATTTTCGGAAGGCCGTGACTTATCTGTACCAAAGTTAAAGTATTACTTTTGTAGATATCTATTTGTTTGATTTCTAGTTTAACTAATACACTGATATATGACAATATATCTAAAATTTCATAATTTTAGGTTTATTAGAATTAGGTTATTATAGAAAATTTAAAAAATATCTTTAAAAGAACAAAAAGTACCAAAAATTCACTTTCTTTTATTTCATGATCTTATGTTCAATATCATTGAAAATTCAACAAGTACCCCACATGAATTCTTACCCATATATAAGCATTAGAATTCCAAAAGTACCACAAATTCTCACTCACTTAGGATTATAGGTAAGGTATTAATATGATCCATATTTTATTTATATTTTTCTTATTTACCCCTTTTTTCACATAAAAGGCGGAATTTTAAATAAGTACCAGACTCCGATTATTTTTTAAAAGAATAATATCAATTTTAAGACTTTTTGTACCTCTAAAGCTCGGTAAGGTTACCTTTTTATCATTATAATATATAAAACTTGAATAGTTGTATATAATATAAAAATACATTCATGTTGAAATATATATATATATATATATA
>MINK01009278.1:0-19140 GCA_001735545.1 Phormia regina
TAATACTAGTATATTGTTCTTATATTTATCTATAAGATTAATATGAAATAAATAAATAATATTTATGAAAACGTACAATTGCGTACAATATTACACCATTTTTTTATATGAATAGTTTTTATTGAATCTTTCTTTTTCAGAAATTTATAATAAGTATTTAAATGTTGATATTGCCACTGCAAAATCCAACGTAGATTTTTTATAAATTGTGTTATCTTCCAAGATCCAATGTTTCCAATCTTCTTAGATGTCTGTGACCCTCAACTGTAAGCAGATCCCTTGCAAGGGGGTTTGGGTGTTCCGTTAATTTCTTCATGTAATTTATACAGCTATTTAGATCGCTGTGGATATTACTATTTCTGACGTACTATTGTGCACCTGTTATTATTTCGTTTCGACTGTTTTTTCTGTATTTTCTCAATATTTGTTGAGGAGACTGTTCCCCTGAGCTGGATGCCATACAACCATATAGGTTTTATTATTGCTTTATATGAGAGAACCTTATAGTCCAGGTTGGACCAATTAACCAATGGATTTGGGAAGATTTTAGTTTCATTTGTGTAAGTTTTGATTCTATGTGACGAGATCATGGTGGGACGCCGATCCAGATAAATTCCAAGATACCATACATTGTCCTGTTCAGGGATTTGGATATTGTTAATTCGAATAGGAGGACAACTTTCCCTGCGTAAAGTAAATGTAATGTGAACACATTTCGTAGCATTCAAATTGATTTTTCCATTTGTGTAGCCATTTCTCCAATTCAGTGATGTGGGATTGTAGTTGTTCGGATGCTATAACGGGATCTGTGTGCACATTTAGAAAAGCAGTATCATCTGCAAAAGTTGATGTATGAGTCATGGGGCTCGTGGGCATATCTGCCGTATAAAGTATATAAAGAAGCGGCCCTAAAATACTTCCTTGAGGTACACCTGCAGAAATTTTTCTGCATGAAGAAATCACATCTTTTGATTTAATTTGAAAATATCTATTTAATATATAGTCTTTTATTAACTTATGAATGTTTTGTGGAAGTAATGTGGTAATTTTATGTATAAGTCCTTCGTGCCAGACTTTAACGAAAGCTTGAGATATGTCAATAAATAATGCTGAGCAATACTTCTTGCTCTCGAAACCTCTTCTTATGAGATTTGTAATTCGATGAACTTGTTCAATAGTACCATGTTTTTTTTTTTTAACCAAACTGATGGTTAGGTATACTGTTATTACTAGCAAGATGTTATATTAGGCTCGCAAGGAGCAATTTCTCAAACGATTTTGAAAAAAAATTCATAGTAGGCTTATTGGACGGTAAGACGTTACTTGGGTGACGTCTTTTCCGGGTTTGGGTATCATTACTATCTCTGACAATTTCCATGTACACGGAGAGTAGCCAGTATGTAAAATGGCATTAAAAATAAATAAAATAAATCTTATTCGAGGGTCACACACAGCAATTTTTCTTGACGCAATTCTGACTTTGTAGACGAGAGAGGTAAAGAGAATGTAAAATTTTAGTATTCCCTTCTCCTCTCTCTCCTATAAAAACAGAATTGCGGCAAGAAAAATTGCTGTGTGTGAACCCGGGCTTAGAGCCGAGTTTGGCAAGAAACAAATCATAGTGCTGGTAATTTTGTCCGTTCCAGGAGATTTTCCCGTCTTTAGACCTTTTATTGCTGACTTCACGGCAGAGAGCCGGAACTTTATTAAATTGGGAGTATGGTCGCTAATTACTAAAGAATTGTGTGTGTGTCATTTGGAGTGAAAACGTTTTCCAAATGACTAGCTAATGCATCCGCTTCTTCATTATAACTTTTGGCCCATTGGCCATTTTGGAGGCGTATAGGAGATTCATGTGCAATAGGGCATTGCATATTTTTAACCGCCTTCCATAGACTGTAATCTATTTTATTAGTGGGATATAAGTTTTGCAGATATGTTTTCAATTCGGATTCATTTTGATTCTTCAGAGCGAAGTGTAATTTTCGGATGGATTGATTAAGTTTAGTCTTGACAATTGGTGATCAAGATTCTTGCCATTGACGCCTTAATTTTCTTTTTTTCCGAATAAGAGTTTCGACATTGGAAGAACATTTATTATATCTTTGCCCTCCTGAGAAACAGAGAGGAGTAGAGACTATAGCAGCATTAGTGAAAATATTAACGGCAGATTGTATTTCATTTTCATTTTTCAGTGAAATATTTTGTGCTTATGTGCATTTTGTACTTTAACCAGTTTGTTTTCTTGTTTGGAAAACGAGTAATTTGGGTTTCTAGTTGACTTTGGATTATTAATTAGTCTCAGTATAGTAGGCGAATGATCCGACGAGAGATCCAGTGAAGGGATCACTGATATAAATTCGCGTTTTATATTTCGGATTATTGCAAATAGTCAAGAAACTGATCTCGATAGATATTGTATTTTCGAGGACAATATACGGACGATATTGTTGTTTAAATATAAGGTATATTCTCTGAAGTGGCCTGGATATGATCCGTTTTGTATTCTGGCATAGGAAAATGCTTTATATCATTACGGATTAAGATTGCAGTGCCGTCACATGCCCTATCACTTGGATTCTTTGTGCCGTAGATGTAGTAGCCATTTATTCTGAAACAATTCTTTTGTGTAAAGTGAGTTTCGGATATTAATTGCACATCAATTTCTTGCATTTGTAAAAATTGTTGTACTTCATGTTTATGTTGGCTAAGGGCGTTGGCGTTCCAGTAACATATTCTCAATAATTTCATTTTCTACTCGGCAAAATCTGCATGAGCATGCTTTGGTTTTGCATTAATTGTTGCAACATATTTTGCATATTCATATTCATGGTTTGAATTAAATTCTCAATAGAGTTTTGAGAATTCGTATTGGGAACACATCTTTGTTTATTCAGCCACTTCCTTTTTGAATATAATTTCCAAGCAGCGTTATCCAGTGGACTTTATTTTTTTAATCTAGTGCTAGAAATGCCTTGCGTACTATTTTTGAATTAATTTTGTTGGTTACAATCAGGTGTGATGGAAAACGAATCGATTTTAAATCGCAAAAATGTGTTATACTTTTATTTGATCGTTTTTGTTATTAATAAAAATAGATTCACTTTCTATAAGATTTTATTACAAAATTGTTTATATTAGTTGGTAATCTTTCACGTGAGCTGTATTTTCTAAATTAAAATAAATCACTGCTGCAAAAATAATTTTTAAAATCGATCGAAATTTATCAGAACATTCAAAACGATCGATTTTCATCACATACCGGAATATAAATGTGAAAGAATCTCAGAAACGGACATCCGGAGTTCAAGTTGACATGGGAAAACAATGTTGCATCAAAACTTTTTGCCATGCATTGCATTAGCACTATTTTGAAGTTCGTGTTTCACGCAAGAAGACTTTTAAATATTTAAACAAAATGAAGGAATTGGTTTCCAAGGATCAAAAGTTTTGGAATTCGAGTATTTTTTGTTAATTAGCAGAGTTGGGGGTAGTGCACTAAATTGGCAGTTTCCACTAACACTAAGTGATAGTGCAAAATTTTTAACTACAATCTTTATTTTTTAGTGGTGAGTTAAAAAATATCAGCCTCACTCAACATAGTGGTAGTGAAAAAATATTTTTTTCCATTAAAATTAATTAGTGATAGTTAAAATTTTTTTCTTAAGCCTAATGCAACATTTTTTTCTTCACTAAATACTTTAGTGCAAAAAACAACCCTTCACTAATGTTAGTGCAACTTAAAATTTGTTAACTAAATTAAAAGAAGATTTAATATTTGTTTAAACTTTCTTCACTAAATACAAATTAAGATTAATCGCAATAATATATATTGTATACAAATATAGTCCCTTAAATATTCCAAAAATCCCTTCGTAATGGATACATTTTTCGGGTGACCACGTTTTAACTCTCTAACTTTAGGCTTTCGGTATTTGAAATTATGAATCAGACCGTTACGTTCCTCGTTTATAAATGGGTCTCTCCATCTGCAGAAATACACACTAAAAGAAATTTTAAATTGTATAGTGTTGTTCTAAAATGATTTTAAATTTGATAATTACCATCATAGTATATATTTAGTGAAGAAAAAAATTTCACACCTATGTTTAGTGAGAAAAAATTATTTGCAGCTTATGTGTAGTGACTGTTCAGATTTTGCACTATTGAGTGTAGTGCAAATATTTTCACTACCGCTAAATTTAGTTATAGTGAAAAAAGTGCAATATCATTAAAATTTTTTTGTGGTAGTGAAGAAATGTTTTTAGTGGTGGCAAATAGTTAAAAATCAAAATTTTTTCACTATAGTGCGATTTAGTGAAAAGCTGAATGCAATCACAATTTAGTGCACTAACCCCAACTCTGCCATTTGGCATTAAAAACCGAAATTCATTATTTCTACTATATAGGATCCCAAATACATATCATACAAATTATAAACAGAATGAAAAGTTAATTTAAACTCTTACCTCAATGCACATTGGGAAACATTACTACTTACATGGTTGCTATATACATATATTTTAAAAAATGTCCCAAACAAAATATTTTCACAATATTTGCATTTGTTTAACGATATTACCACCATTATTTGTGAGGAAAAAATGTCGCTTGGGGCGATTTTCACATTTAAAACTGTCAATATACTCAGATGCACACACATATGAAATTACTCATACTTAGTAATAGTGTGAGATCCTTTAAGAATTTGTTAACATGTTCATATGTATGTAAATGAAAGTGGGGGTCGGGGGTATATACTAGAAAATAAATTTAAAAATCTGATTGTTGGCTCTTATGGTGAATGCATAAGCGGTATAGGAAACAATAAAGTAATTGATAGATACTTAAAAAGGTATTCAAAATGTTTTATAATAGTGAGATTTATCTTTCTACAACAATTTATCATTTTAAGTTTCAACGAACATATGCTCATGCTCTTAGAATAATATACATACATAAACGTATGTATGTAAAATATAAGTATATTTTTACAAATACTAATGTATGTGTAAATACTACACCTGTAATAATATGAGTAAATAATTTAAAACTCTTATGTAAGTATTATGTGCTTAAAAATCAGAGATTAACAAAGTTTTTCCTTATGGCAAATTTTGAATTTCTTTCGTATATAAGAATTTGTTTAATACAGATAAAGTTTAATACTAATACAATGAAAACTAAGGTAAATAAATCGAATATAGTTTTAGTCAAAATCGCTAATACTTGTATAATGTAATTATTAACGTAATCGTCAGATTTTATCTGCGATAATAATTAAGCAAATTATTCGTTTAACCGAATTGATTTAGTAATACATATTAGATATATAATTTAATTTATTACATATATCCCTATAGGGATTATCTTAATAGATATATTACCCATTTCATTGAGAAAATTGGACTTCGATCTAATACTATAATATATTCTTCATATTTAACTTTAATAAATCAATGGCCTTATAATCCTTGCAGAATCAAAAGGAAATAATAATATTGTCACAAGTTTTGGAATTTATAAAACTAGAATATTTCCATTCGCACTTAATAAATTAGACTGTCAAAGTAAAAACATAAAATCCAAGCAGTAAATAATAACCCAAAGTTCGGATCCAAATTTCTTTTTATATTTTTGCTGGTATATAATAGACATTTTAGAAATGATATTAATACAAATTTGTATTTAACATAAAAAATATAAAATTTATAACACCAAAAAAATCGATTTGGATTAATATCCGCAAATAGACAGATTACAATTATTATCGACCAAAATTAATCAAATAAACGAAGGGGGGTTAATCGATTGGATACCCTAGTTGATACTAATATCTACATGATTTTATGCAATACCCGCAAGTGGATATGTGAGTTATGGTAAATTATAGACCAATTCCCGTATTATTAAATATGGTTTTTTCTACTTATATAAAACTTATTTGTTTCGAATATCAACTTGATACTAACATTCATATGGGACTTATGCGCGTTAAAGTGATCTTTTGAAGAAGGCGTTATATGGGAGCTTTATTCAATTGTAAACAAATTTGGTACAAATATTAATATTTAGAACTGTGAAAAGAAGTTCTATTTCACCGAATTTCTTTAAAATATTCTTATTTTTTGAGGCATTTTTGAGTATTTAAAACCTATTTCGGGGGACATTTCTATGGGGACTACGTGAAATAATTTGCAGTTTTTAAATATCGTTTTTAAATATCGACAACGATTTAAAACATAAAAAAACAAAAAAGTTAAGAATTATTGTTGATTCCTGATTCCGAGAATTATTCGTACGAAAAAGAATCTCTTCAAAAATATGGGTAAAATTGAAGATCCCATCATAGGATTAGAGCCGAAATTGATTGAAGTGTTACCTAGCCAACACTCATTTTTTTATTTTTTATTGTAATGAAATTTGTGAAATTTTGTATACAAGTTCTTTTTAAACAGTTCTAGGAAGTCATTCTAGAACCATTAACTTATTCTCAGAAGTGATATAGAAGTCATACAGAATTAGTTCTTAAGAACTAGTTCTCTAAAACATAACACAAATAAATTCTAGACCATTGGTGTCAGAATTGGTTGAGATACCACTTGTTCTGAGGATGTTATTAAAAAATTTGAAATAGTTCTGATTACACCAGTTCTAGAACTTATGATTTTAGAACATGTTCTAATTTTTTCTATGGGTATAGTTAAATAATTTTATTTTTAATTAAAAATCACCAGTTAAAACCAATTTGAAAAGGCTTAATGTAAAAAAGTTTATCGGGAACAGAAAATCACAAAAAACATTTATCAAGTCATGAACTTTTAATACCAATAAGTCGTTTCAGAATTCACTGGGAACATAATATGTGAAGACAATTTGAGGAAACATAATTTATTTAAAACATTATTTCAGAAGGTCTCAGTCTTAAAATGCAGACCGGGAAAATCCATATGAATATTAAACATTAAGTAACCTTTCTATAAGTAAGCTTAACGAAGTTTTTAATATAACTATGTGGGTTAGTTTTATTTCAAAGTGTCAGGTCAATATCTCAGAATCTGGGTACTCTATAATGATGTCTCCGAGAAATAATGGTTTATACAATTGGTTTCTTATGTTCCTAAAAGAAATTTATGTCCCATGTAGACTTTGAACCGACTTAACAGAACGAAAGCTTCAAAACTTGGTAAACATTTTTTGGGGATTTTCTCTTCAAGAAGAACATTTTTTTTTTTTAATTCTCTAAAGACTGTCTTTAGTCTTTAGTTTTAAATAAAATTAGTCAACTATAATAATTCAAAAAATTTCAAAGATATATTTTTGACCCTGTCGTTTTTGTCCGTGACTGAAGTTTTAACGACACTAATTAAATACTATCAATCTAATTGATTTCATAGTAATATTTATTATCTATTATAAATTTATGTTTTAATATTTTTAACAGTGTATAATTATATTTCACAATATAAGTATTGACATGAAAATCTTAAACACAAATTGAAGTTTCCGGTATGACAATAGCATATTAATTATTCAAATCGTAAATACAATGATGTTACCAATTCTCAACTGTCAAATACATATACAGTATAATTTAATATTTGTAGGTGTTAATATAATATAAAAGGCATTAATAAAATCATATATTAATAAAATATTTGAATATTATAAAGTTTATAAGGACTTCTTTAATAAATACAAACTCTAATTACAAATCTTAAATCTTATATGAAATTTAAAATCTTAAATGAGTATTTGTTTTTTTTTTATAATAAATTTAAACATTAAGATAATCAATGACCTGTATTAATATGTTCTAAAAAAAACATTAATTGCTTAACTTGTTTTGTACCAAATACATTAGGAGCACATCCTTTGTATAAAATTTCTTAAAAGTTTCTAATTAGTTATAGTACTCGTTTTATTCCCAATTTAGGGAATATGTTTTTTCTTTTTATTGCCTTTATAACCAGCATAAGATGTTTGTGTTCCTACAGTTAGAAAATACATATATATAAATATATATATGTACATACATACATTCATACTATTTAATAAAATACTAGTTGTGCTGGTAAGTAGGATGTGATAATTTCAAAAGCATTATTATTTAATACATACAATAATTTATATATATTTTTCCTTTTTATTAGTTTTTATTATAATGCATTGTTAATAATCTGTGTAAGTATGTGCGTTGCAACATTTTACTTTTTTTTTTTTTGTATTTTTAATCCTACTGCAACAATTGCTGATTTTTGTTATTGTTGTAACCCACTGAATACGTCGGCATTTTACTTTTTTTCAAAGAGAATTTATTTTTTTTATAATTTTTCACACAAAAGTATTTATAAACAGGCATGCTATATTATTTACATCTTGTACTAGCTTATCCCGGTGAGCTTCGCTACCATTTATGATGTGTTAACTAATATTTACTTAATATGAGGATTACTATTTACTCTCCTTCAGAATGTAATATAAAAATTATTTCTACAACTTTTTACAACTTTCACTAAATAAAGACTTCAAATATGCGAAAATAAATATTTTTTTTACTGCCCCATTGGACCTATTCGCACTTTTTTTATACTAATTTTTTATACAATTTTCTTATAATAATTCCTCTGGCTTTCCATTAAGAACATTCTAGGGTTGGAGAAATATTCCTTTAAACTATTAAGATTTTTTTCAAGTATTTAGGTTATATCATAATTAGTATTTTCTTTACATTCGCTCTGGTCCTGTCCTTATAATTCTTATCTCTAATATTAAGAATCGTAAGAAAATTATTTTCCCAAAATTGTAAGATTTTTGCGAGAATAGTACTTTAATTATGAAATAGTAATGGGAGGAACCATCGTACAGTGCTTTGATTCCATATAAAGATGGAACAAAAAAGGAGTTGTCATAGCAAATTTAAATAAACAAATACGAAGTTTTGAAAAAATTGGTAAAAGGACACGCTTACCTCCAATATATAAAAACTAAATTTTTTTCTAAAGTACTGATCTGGACTTTACCAAAATTTGTGCAGCCATTTAAAATTGTTTGTTTATAATACTTCTAAATTATTATTTCATCGGAGCAAAAGCACGCCCATCACCCAGATATCCTGAAAATTAAAAATGTATTTACTGCGTAAATACTAGACAGAATTCCAACAAAATTTGTGGTTATAGTAAAATATAGATTAATTATGATTTTGAAAATGTTTATTTAAATCGGAACAGGAACACACGTACCTCTCATATATCCTGAAATGGCGTTTGCTGGCGTTTGTTGGCCAGAAATACGTTTTTTTATAAAAATTGAAGGAAGTGGCACAGAAAATTAAAACTTTGCGTATACCTTAGATACAGAGTAAATATATACAATGTTTTAAAAAAATCGTAGCAAGGACACGCCCATTTCCCATATAATTTAAAATGTGAAAAACGCAGTTTCTTTCAAAATACTGGTAAAACAGTATCAAAATTTACAATAGCTATTGGAAATGGGTTTTTTTGGAGGTCAGACTATATTCTATTTAATATCAGCAAGGGTAAACTTACCTCCCACAAGCCCTATCATTGTTAAATATTATTTTAATGTTTGCATCCATATTTTATGTTGAGTAAATCATTAATTTACTTAATTTTCACCGGCCCGAAATTGTTATATTTCTTTTAATTTTCAATATTTTATTAAATTTTAAAGCAATTTCGATTTAACAAAAAAAATCCAATATAAAGAACTTTTTGACTTCTGTGTCATCAAAAGGAAATTTATAAATTTGTTTAATTAATAGGAAGTAATTTTTCTTTTGTATATTAAAAATCAATAATAAATTTTAATATTAAGCAACAAAATTTATATTTTTTTTACAATTTGTTCAATCCTCCTTAGAATTCATGTAATTTTTGTATTAAAATTTAAAAATTCTCTATAATTGGCCTATCTAGAGGATTTTTAAGGTTTTCTATCAGGTCCAAAAAATATATTTTTGTATTCCTTAGTTATTTTTTAAATTTCGGACTATTTTTTATAATTATTTTATTTTAATTTAGCAAAAAAATACGTCAGCATTAAGAAAGAACACTTTAAAATTGTAGTAAAAATGGAAAGCAAGACACTTTTTCAATTAAACTTTTTTTAAAGCTGTGACAAAAAATAGGATCCAATCTACTATAAAACTATACAAACATACATAAATCGTAAAAAAAATTGTATAATTTTTTATAATTGTTTTTATATCCTTTATATCAAATTTATGTGTGAATTTGAGCAATAATTTGTATATAATTTGAAACCCTATATTTAAAAGATCATGATAGTTTTAATCTACCAATATTCTGTGGTATTCAAAACACAAAAGTTCGATGCATTTTATTACGATTTTTTTTTTATTTTTGACGATTTTTTTTTTTCTTAAAACAGTTTAAACCAGTTTTTTTTTTTTTAATTTATTAATATTAGCTTTAAATTTGCTGAATTTAGCGCCCTCTAGTAGCTACAAAAATAACTTTATTCAAAAAAAATATTTTTAAATTATATGATCTATATTGTTACCTTTCTAGGAAACGTATATTTCAAAACAATTTGTTTTTATTATTTCACAATTTTTATTATTATTTGTCTATGAACAAAGCACTGTGCATCCTGTTCCTATCGAAAGATTTCACAAAAGGATCCTGTGAAAATTTAAATCGGTTCTATAGTTTATATAGTATAAACAAACGGACAAATATAATTTATTTTTTCTCGTATATTTGTATATTTGAAATTTTTAAAGTTGCAAGTCTGAAAGTGACATTAAAATATATTATAAAGACAAATGTGTATATAAAGGAAATATAAAATGTAAATGGAAAACAAGTAACACACATATACATATGTTCATACATATGAATGTATGTTCTATATAAAATATTTTATACTAAAAATAGATTCCTTTAGGGATAATATAGTAGGTACAACTGTTATTTTATTTGGTACAATTCCATTAAAAAATGTACCACTTAGTAGGAAAAGTACTTAATATTTTGTTTATAGCAGCAAAATTATTTTTAACCTTAATTAAAGTATTTTTGTGACTTATCTAGGTTGAACTGGATATAATTTGAACAGCTCACATGATAAAAGCGATATTAAATCGGTGAAAATTTTTAATATGAGACAAAAAATAAACTTTGTGGCATTAAGTAAATCATAAGCATTTTTGCCTTAAGCAAATTAAACTTGCTATCAAAAAAACTTACTTATTACCGATTCAATGCACAGTGGGGTATAATCAACATTTTTTGTAAATAAATCTGTAACTTCTGATCGGCTGGTTGGATTTTCATGAAATTTGGCTCTGTCCCTGAGGGATTTCTAGTGTCCTCCTTCACTGTATACTCCACTGTTATGCCAATACCAAATTTTTTGTAAATCCAGCAACCGATCAGAAATTAAATCTGCAAAAAATTGCTGTGTGTGAACCCGGTCCTACAAAATCTTTAATAAATAGGTAGCATTCACAAAAATAATTCGCAAAATCTATAAAAACAATAATTTATATTTAAATTCTTAAAGTACCATTTCATAATTAATTTGTACATTTTGAAAATCATATTTTTCATCATTAGATTCTTATACTAAATTTATAATCGTACATACACACTCATATAGTATGTTATTAATTATTTAACAAATGACTGACTTCCAAAGACAGTTAACACTCACATACATACATTTTTTAACGAACACAGTTGTAAGAATTTATCTACACTGAAGAAAAATATCTATTCATAATCCGCAATTGTTGATTTATACCGTTCATTTACAAAATTTTTAATATACAAAATGAATAATTCAATACTGAAGTGGTGTCAATTTGATACCAATTGAGATAAAGTTTCTCGTTAATGTTAAAAAGTTTTGAATTTGGACACATAAGGAGCAAACTCGATATTAACACTGAATTTTATCAATTTCAATTCGCATGTAGTCGAACTTTTTCTGAGTATATGTATAAGAGTTCATAAGTAATATGTATATGTATGTATGTGTTGTATTAAAAGGGAAATGAAATATCAAATAATAACACATACAGTAAAAGGCAAAAGTGTAAATAGTTGAAATACGCTACAAGATTTTTGTAAATTTATGGGTATTTAGTTAAGCTACCTTTGAAATAAATGTATTCTAATCTGATATGAGTCTCTGTACATTGTTTAGAAAGTAATTCCGTTTGTAATTTCCACAATGATGACGATGTGACCATGTCCTTCCATCCGTGTGTCGGTTGAAATGGCTTTTATAAAGTCCAACGATATCTCACATATACAGTAAATATATCAATCGATCAGAAATCCTTTCGAGAATTTTTCTATTGAAATTCAGTAAGATCGGTGGATATATGCTTAAAAAATAGGTTATTAAAGCAAGTTTTCGAGTTTCTGACTTCGTTTTTTTTCGAAGAAATGTTCGGATTTTTTTCCTGAATTTATGTTCTGAAAAATTGAAATAAATTGGTTTAGGAATAACTGAGATATCGAACAAATCGCATTTTAGATTTTTAAAAGTCCTGGTTTAAACTAAATATCTTTATATATAGAACTGTCATAAATATTATTAAAAAATTAATGTTTTTTGAATCAACCAAATTTGTTCATAAAAAAACGTGTTATGGGTCAAAAACTAAACAAAAATTAAAATAATATTAAGACACACACACAAACATTTATGTTAAGCATTGTAATGTGCATTTATAAATACAAAAGTATGAAAGCATACTTTAAGGCGATAATTTTAATTGTGGATAAGATAAAATATTCGTCATAACCGAATATAGACCACAATCTCGTTTTTATTACCTTTAACTGGACACTTCTATGAACAGCTACATATGTATAAAAAGAAACAACTCACTTGGCACCTGGTTAGTCCCATTGTGTTTTCCTGAGGAATCTCTTAAATTTTTCTGAACATAAATGATAATAACTTCTCAATTAATATCTAAACAAACATTGTATCAATTTTTGTCTTTTTCGCAAATTTGTCTGAATAAGTCTATTACATTTTGCACATCACTGTAATTATTTTGAATACAACACAAAGATGACGGTGTCTATGACTACTAGATGATAATAGCAACAACTAGTATCAGATACATACATACTTATGTACATACATTTGTATATATGTACTACTTAAATGTTGGTGGCAGGCATTCAGAATGTAAATGCATACAATCGTAGAATTTAACCCTTCTCTTCTTAATGGTTGTTTAAGGCTCAGTGTTCCAAATTAAGAAAAATAAACAAAAAGTCTATTTCTGTACGATGTCATGCCTTATTTCTCATACTCTTCATCTCACATTTTAAATCCGCAAAACATTTTATAGGTTTTTTTATATTTATTTCACTGAAACTGAGACAAGAAATAACAGAAAAACAAAATAAGAAAAAAAAGCAAAAAAATATATAGAACGAAAAACATTAAAAAAAAACAGCTGCAGTATTTTTTATTTCATTACATTCCACAACCACCAAATATTAGATGCCTTCATCCTTTTTTTTGAGCACAAATTATATACAACATGAAAAGAAAGAAGAAAAATGAAGTATGAAATATATATTTAGTAAAGGTCGACCATGTGATACGGTACACCTACACCAATTTATCTCTCTTTTCTATTAACGTCAAACTCCATGTATAAAAAATGTGGACAAACAATCCTCTCCGTACTTACACTACCTTGTTTAATGTGTATATGCATATTAATTCGGAGAGATGCCTTATATTGGACCAGTGGATAATAAGGTTTATATACCCTCAAAAACTTGAGTTATGAAGCTAATATAATGACTCCTAAATGAATAACTCATTTTTTTTAACACGGTGATGTCATTGGAGGCCACTACTTACTATATATTACAACTGTTGGGCATTTCAGAAAGTCATTGCTTAGATGTCTTTAAAAGACTCATTACATTGAAGCTATTCAATAAATAATTAATTTGAAAGTACTGCAGAAGTCATTATTAGCAAAATCTATAGAAATTAGTATATCCCTTTTATAATTTAAATGAAAAGATTGATAAAAAAAATAACATATCCAAAAATCTGATTTCAATTAATTGATTACACATCAGGTTAAAAGTAAGTAGTTACTAATGTAATTTCATGTAATGCAGACAGTTTGTTGTTATCATTGAAAAGTAGCTGCATCCGTAACTACATACCATTAACAAGTTTTTGTTGGGTATAGTATGCCTACGTACGGGTGATTTTTAGAACTGTGGGACTTACATAGAAGATATGAATAATTATGCACCAATCCACAGTGTAACAGAAATGAAAATTTTTAGAAATAAATCTGTTACTTCTGATCGGCTCTTTGGATTTGCGTGAAATTTTGTACAGTCATAGCAGAGGAGTATAATATATTAAGTTTTGAAGAGGGATTCGATAGACTCTTCAGAGGTGGAGCTAAGGGAGGCTCAATGTATGTTACATCTGCCAAATTTTTGTTTCACGTGCTGACATGTCCTACTTATCTCTTATAGTTTTTGAGTTATTTGCTTTGGAATTGTTAAGTACCTAAATTTTGCATGTTCTTGGTCCAGTTTGTCTCTATATATCCTAGTATTTTTGATCGATTTATTAGTGTTTACTTTAACTAGTTAAAGACCAAAATTTATAAAAATTCAAAGTGGAGTAGTATCGATTCTGTATAGGATATTGATTTCAATTTTGTCTATATAATGAAGAATTATGTCAGCTAAACAATATAATTTAGATGAGGAAAATAAAGTCTATACTTTTTCTGAGTTTTGAAATTAAAGCAAAGTGTAAAAAATTATTATTATTTTATTTTTTGAGAAACTTAAATATTTTATCTGTAATAAAATCTTTGTTAGTAAAGATATTTAAGCAAAATTTTCGATGGAAGTAGACTTTATCGAATAAAATGAGAAAGTGAAAAAACTCTAAGATTTTTGTAAAAGAAAAGCGCCGAAAATTCCTAAAATTAGTTTTTTTTTAACATTTTCGGCTATAAAATCCATATTTTTTCCAAAATTTAGATTGAAAACTTTTAATATCTTATTAAAAATTCTTTAGCTGCATTTTCTTTATCGTTTCGTGCTTTGGGATTTTAGAAAATATGGATTAAAGTCAAAACTTTTCCTTAAAATGGCTCAAATTCGGTAGGGTGTGCACTTTGTCTACTTCAGTTATAGGACTCGTTTTTTATTTTAAAATCATCCCCGTCAAGACACCTTTCAGAAAAGTATAAAATTATTATAAGCTGTTAAAGATAATTTTATTTTAGAGACTAAAGAGTGCAGATACGTTTCCAAAAGAAAAAAAACAGAAAGTCGTTTATTTTTGGACTCAGTAAAGATATTCATCTAGCCGATCTGTAACTTCTGATTTATTTCCAAAAATTTTCGATTCTGTCCCACTGAGTAATCTTAACTCTTCTTATATAAACATATTTGTATCACCAATTAGTAATCCCTTACGATGATTATTACCGGAAGAAGGTTTTACAAGGAAGATAACATAAATTAAAGGACGATCTTCAAGAAATTAGGCAGACAGATTTACGCTTAAATAAAGCTGTAAATGTGAAGCCCAAATATACCCTTGACCTCTTTTTATAAGTGTAAAATTAATTTCCAGGAATTGCTTACGGAGCACTATATATCCCATAAAATATATAGCATTCAAACCTTCAAAATTTTGTAAAACTAAAAAATATCTAAATATTTTTTTCGAGCAACATAATTCTATAAATCATTATTGCCTATAGAACGGTACACATAAATAAATACAAAACCAAGTTAAAGCCAAAACTACTACAACAACTAAGAAGAATATAAAATAAAAACATTTCTACGGATGTGTTCTTTACACTTTGTTTGTGATGACGACTCTTTACTCCTGCTACGACGCCGTCCGTTAGTAATTTGTGTTGGTTTCCTAGATTCAACTCTCATACGTATACGTACGTAAAGCTTCACCTTCACCGCACATATTATAATAATGAACCATCCAGCCCTTCTTAGCCTTCTTTTGCCACCTTTTACTTAACATGTTGCAACATCAAACTCAGTCATAAAAATTTGCCACTAGTTTTTGCTTCTGATGTTATTAGTTTTTCTACTGTTAAATAATATCTCTGTATATTTATTGCCCTACTGATAATGATGTTGGTAGTTGTTGTTGTTTATATTGCTGTCATAGTCGAGAAAATGTGCCGCAACACGTTTTTCTTATGTTCGTTTCAAACAAATTTCACGTGACGTCTATGGTTGTAAATGTTATGAAAATAAAATGTATCTCTCACATTTTGTTTTTCCTTTCATTTTCGTTGTATTGTTTTTTTTTTTACTTTGCTGCTTAAAATATTTATAAATTAGAGATGTTAATTTCATAGCACAATTGTGCTGGCTGAGTTCAAACGTATTCTTATGCTCTTTCATTTAATTGTTGCTGAGAGTACAAAATACACTGAAAAATTGTATTTGGTAATAAGTATAAGGTAAGCGAAAGTGCATATAAATAAGTTTTATGTTACTATTAAGCACCCTGTATAACTGATGCATTTTATTTATTAAATCCATATTTTCTTTGAGTGCATTTCTTGCATTCTCCCGAACACAACTACGTATATTTTTAGTAATTGACTTCCTTATTATTAAGAGAAAAAGAAATGAAGAGAATATTGAAATAAGAGAAATTTCTTGGATATGTGTATATGTGTAGGTACTTATGTTTACAACATATGAATGTTACTACATATATATGTACATAGTATATACATATGTTCATATGTATATATGTACATAACTATGAACTAGCTATGAACCTAAGTTCATTTATAAATTTTTAATACCGCAACACATATTTCTCTGGCTATCAATAATTTACAAGACAAATTCCGCATGCATTTTGTCAATTGCGATACAACTTTAAGTAATAATATGAATACTTTATATCCTTTCTGTTGCCATATATGATTCCAATTAGCCTAGTATTGTTCAAATTATATCGATATCTGAATAAAATAAATAATCCAATTCAAATATGTTTTTATATTATATTTATTGAGATATGAATACATAGTAACGAAGATAATTAAAAATCTCTCAATTAAGAAAAACATTAACTAGTTGTGTATGAAGGATTTGAGAACCCAACGGTTCTTAAATAGGGGTTCGCGACCTATAAGGGGTTTGTAAATCCATTTCTGGAGGGTCGAAAAGATATTTTGAAAAAATATTCTTAAACACACAATTTTTAAATAAAAATATAAATTGCAATTAACGCCTGAATCTTTTTACAAATCGGAAGATATATTCATACCAGAGAAGGAAAATAAGTGTTATTTTTCAAATATTATTCAAATACACCGTTGTTATCTTTATGAAGTCGAATTTCATAAAGTGATATGTTTGTTCACATTTAACAACATAGTATTATAGATTCATAATCTACATTCCGTTTGCAGATTTGTACTTTATAATTTTAGAAAACAAACTAAAATTAAAACTGGTGGGTGGAGTTCAGGAAGATATGTACCTTGCCGGTATATGTTATGGATATTGTTTTCTATTTTAAATTCAGATAAAGTCTAAATTTTGTGTAATTTTTAAATAAAATTTAAATTTAGAATAAAAGACTGTAGTCATTTTTTCGGTCAAAATATCAGAAATATTAAAATATTATTTTTACAATTAAAGATATTGAGTTCAAATTTTCTTTATTCAATAGATAATTGTGTTTGTTACTTTACAAATCTGGATCTAGAACTTAAAATTTTCTAGAACATAAAATTTCAAAAGCAAATAACTCGAAAACATAATATATTAAAATATTTAAAATTGAATGTGAAACAAAAATTTTCAAGTGATTAAAAATTCTCCATGGTATTCTCTCTTAGTTGCACACCTAAGGGTCTGTTAGATCTCCTTGCCATTTTAAACACCTCTGCAACGTCTATACCAAATTTCATGCAAATCCAACCAGCTTATTAGAAGTTATAGATATAACCAAGGATTTTCAGTTCTGCCAATCAGTGCAATGGTGTCAATAACTTTTTTTATATATTCGCTTCAATGCCCATTTAACATTTGCCATAAGAGTGCGACTTTAAAATTCCGAGTATACAAAACATTAACTTCGAAAAAAAGAAAATATAATCCAAGTGTTCAATTTTATTTTGAACCAAAAGTTTTAAACGAATGTATTTTATTTGAAATATAGCAAAATGTATTCGTTTATTGGTTCGGTAAACTATTTTCATCGTCATAAATTTTTGTGGACATAGATAATGGTATTAAATATGCTATATCTGAAAAAGGCTCTTTAAAGTTCTCATGGAACAAGAATAATTTCGTAAATTATAATATTATTTTTTAATTATTTTATCAGATTTAGTTGTAATGGATCGCGATTCCATTGCAATGTAATAAGTGGAGAGAAAACCCATGGCCTAACCCAACGAGGTGGGAATTTTGGGTCATTATCAATATCCAATTAACTGGAAAATTATACGTTTTTATAAAGTTATTGTTACCTTAAATGATATATGTAATTTAAAAGGTCATTAGAGGGCAATATTGTCAGAAAATTTAAAGCAAATATTAAAGAACCAAAAAACTGACTTTGAACTGTTTCAAGTAAAAAATTTTAAAAAATTCATTTTTTTCAATACTTCAGAATATTTTTAAATGGAAGCAATTATTATTTTTCAAATATATAATAATAAGAGCCGATCTATTGCCACAACTTAAAAATTCTTCTGATTTTCGAATTTTACTTCAATTCCTGAAAGTCCTCATTGGTAACGTAATTTATTTTGCTAAATTGCCAACAAAAAAAAAAAAAATATAAAAACTATTTCGAAATATAAGAAACAAATAAAGAATAGAAGAACGTATTTTTTGGACCCAAAATATTACGTTTAAAATTCTGCAGGTTATATAAAGAACAGACGAATAATGTTAATATGCAACCATATTTTTGTTGTATATGTGCTAGGGTAATCGATTATTCTACTTTTTGTAGAAACCTTTTTTTCGAATAGTTGGTATTTAAAAAAAAACTGTTGCACTTTTTGAAATTCGGGGAAAAAATGGTTAACCAGTACCAACAGATAATTAG
>MINK01009291.1:0-11849 GCA_001735545.1 Phormia regina
TATCTATCTATCTATCTATCTATCTATCTATCTATCTATCTATCTATCTATCTACATAAAAATAAGGTAAATCGCTAACTTTTTATTTCATAAAAATATTCGTCGTTATTCATTTAAAAAATAAAAGAACAGCTGTTTGGTACTTTCTTGAAACTCGTCTCTTTTTTATGAAGAAAACGGAAAAAAATTGAATTTTTTTTAGCACCAGATCTATTTTTAAGTCCAGAAAGCATATACATAAAATGAACATCATATTAGTACTTGATCCAAAATTGGCATATTCGAGTTTGGTACTTTTTGGAAATTTGAACGTTTAAGGGGTAAAAATCTTATCTGTTTCTGGCACATTTTAGCTACAAAAATTGAAGAAAATAGTACCAAAAGAGGTAAAGACAGGAAATTGCATTTTATTTAAACTCATTAAGCCAATCCTGAGAATATTTTAGGGATCATAGAAAATAAGTTACGTTATTTCAAGCACGGGTTCCAAGTTGGAGCAAATAGTTTAATGTTCACGTTTAACGTATCTGTTATTTAGCAGGATGAAGAATTTGGTTCTTTTTGCTTATAATGTTACAATTCATAAGAAGTCCTTTTTTGAAACTTATCATCAATATCATCAATCGTAGAAACATGAATAAATATGATTTTTTTATTTTAGTGAAAATAGTAAAACATATATGAACTAAGAGCATAAGTATTTATAAGAAAGGATTTTGTAGTACTATTTCGTGCATTTAATGGTAATTCTTGAACTTTGAATTAGCTCAAGGAAATGGAAACCACTAGGAAGATTTAGTGGTACTTTTTAATTTTAAAGTAGTAATTTTTGAGTTTTTAATTTTTTTGGGAATAACCAAAATAGAACTAAGTGGGATTTCTAAAATAGTGATTTTTTACTTTTTTTTTAAAAATACTAAGATATAAACATGAAATAAAGACACTTGGTCCTAAGTAAGTTTAGCTTTTAATGTTTCTCCACTTTAGGTATAACATTTATTTACATATATTTAAAATTATTAAATTATAAAATTGAAAAGTTATAAAATTATATATGAAAAATTCCAAGAAACGTGTCAGACATATGTGCTAACAAAATTTAAATCCTTTAGGAAAAAATATTTCTAGAAAATTGTATGCAACTTGATTTCCATTGAACTTTTTGTTTCCTTATCCATTCATCTATATATTTTTCTATTTATTAAATATTATTCACTTTTCCAACGTAAACATTTCTCTCTACCCTCGTATTTGCATACATAAGTTAAAATACTTAATTTACCTTTAAGCCTGGGTTTTACATACGGCTTTGCTACTATCGTTAGGTATTCATTACTCATATGAAATTACAGGAAGCACAATAGAAAAGGGCAACAAAAAACACCACAAATCTAATAAAAAATAAATAGAAAATAAAAAACAAAAGCGCACAAAAAACGAGAGACCACAAAAGGGAAATATTAATTTTTTCTGCAAACAGGAGACATTTACATACAAGCTACCATACGAACCCCACCCTCGAATAAATTAATACACGTGCACACATATAAATATTCCATAGTTTCCTTTCAAAATAGGAACTTTGGACACACACACACACAAACATGTTGATGTGTATATGTAACATAAGTGGTACTCTTGTAACCTCCTGGCTATATGCCAATGTTGCTTTTTTATCTTTTTTTTTTTCTTTTTCTAAGGATTATCATGCAATTTTCATAACTTTAGAGATTTACGTAGGCATTAGTTACAATTCTTCTTTATTTTCATTTTTACTCTCTCGCATAATGTATTGCCTCTATATTTGCTTGTATGAATGGCGTTGGTGGTATTGGTGCCATGCGAAATCATAAAAAAATTCACAAAAACTCATATTTTTCCTTTACAAAAAAGAATTTAGTTTTCATATTAATTTTCGCTAAAGCTTCCAAAAATATCAAACAAAAAACTATGAAGCAACACCAATAAAATTGTTAGAGAAAATTAAAAAAAAAAAAAACTCAAACATGAACTAAATACTTAGAGAAAATAGTGAAAAAAAAAAGAAATAAATGTATATAAAAGAAATAATATAATTTTGGCGCCACATATCATGCACATACTCTCTAGTACACGGTAAATACGTGGCATACATTTTAAAAATAGGGAAAAAAAATTGTAACAACAAAATGCGTCAGTTTCTGTGTATGTTCGAGAAAACAAAAAAGAACTAAACGTATAGTAAAATTGAAGATTTAATATGAAACCATTTTATCACAATTTAGTGGCAACACATTTCTTTTCTGTTTAGTTTTTTCGCCACCATTTTTTATATACGTTTTGGGTTTTTTTCTTGCATTTTTCTGTTGCAAGATTTTTTAGAGAGCAAGGGAAAAATGTTGCCTCTAAATATTTCTGCATATTTAGGGAAATACTTATTACAACTGGGTATATTGTATAGCAAACATCCTTAACATATTCATTCAGTTCTACACACACTCTCTAATATATTTTAACCATTTAAAGAAAAATAGCAACAATTTTGTTGTAAATAGGTAAGAAAAATGTCTGATATATGAGTATCATTATCATGGATACTATATAGATTTTGTTAAACAGTGGCACTGAAGAAATCGAAATTTAAAGAAAGGGGATATTGATGAATGTTTGTATTATTTTGAACATTTTTGTAGTATTTATGTATAAAAAGTAGACCGATTCAATTTTAATTGTAAATATTGAAAATATTAAGCACTTTTACACCATACTACACTATCAGATACAATTTTGTAATTTTTTGTAATCCCATTAGCTCACTTTTATATAAAAAAATAGGTTCATTTTACACAAAACACAAAAAAAAATATTACATTTCGATAATTTGTTTTTTTATTTCATAAATTAAAGTCTCTACAACAGGATTTTAATTTTCAGTATTGAAAATTCAAACAAATTATAATTTAAAACCTTTTTATAAAACTCTGTATGTATGGATACCCGAATACCGAGATTGATTTGATTTTCGGGAATATAAAAAGATTTACAAAAATTTTCCAAAATTATTTTAAAAATTGATTTCATAAAAAAGAACGTTATGTTTTGATTTTTAAAATATAAATAAATTTTTTTAATTGATATATGTATTCCTACAAACATTTAGAAGATATCTTCTCTTTATTATTTAGAAGAAAGTGATATTTTTTAAATATTATGTTTTATCATTTTAGATAAAAATATTAAACAAACACAAATTGCTATATATTTGTGTCATTTATAAAATAAACTGTATCGCCCTTTTTCAGTAACGTAATTATACATTCCGCAATAAATTGATGATATCTCATTGAAATCATCTAGAAGAAATTAACTCAATACATACTTTTATTTTCATTTGTCGATTTTATTTAGAAATTAAAAAAAAATATTGCAAATTATATGATTCTTATCTAAAAAGATGTATCTTACGGGATCGTGCATTTTTTACATTCATAATAATATTATTATTACATCCCGGAATTCTGGGATATGAAATTATAAAATCCCGGAATAGTCACTCTTGGCAAAAAGTCGAACTACTTGTATATACTTTGCTTACAACCCTCAACCACTTGTACAGCGTTCAGAATATCGGTGTGTCATGTGTCTCGTAATTCACGCCATGACGCACATTTTTCTGCGTGCGTCAATTAAATGAATTATTTTTAAGTATTTTTGTTAATTGCTGACTTTTTATCAGTTTCTTATTGGCTAAATATTTTGTTAATACTCAATCAAAATTTTAATTATAGAAAAAAGGGTTTTGGAGAAAATTTAATTTAAATAAATTAAACAATAAAAAATGTTAAATATTTTAAAACAAATCGAGCAGAAGGAAACTAAAAAAAAATTAATTTTTTAATTTTAGATTTCAACTTTTGACACATGCTTCAAAATTTTTACTTTTTTTCAATTTATCGAATTGAGATAATTAAAGTTTTATTTCTTTAGTATAATTAAAAAATTGTAGAGAATATCATGATATTAAAAAAAACCTTTTGAAGTTATAGGGCAGTATTTGTTGAAATCAAATATTTTCCAAAAAATAAATTTTGAAACAAACAATATGTTTGTCCTTCTTAGAATTTGGAAATGTAAAATATTTCAAAATCGTTTTATATTTATAGAAGTTTCAATGTGGTCAATATTGTCATATTGTAACAACATTCCGAATTCTTAACTACTATGTCTATCGATATTATTAGTTTCATCAAAATCGGTTCAGTGTTTTAAAATATACGACAAATATTTTCCATATTCCATTTGCAGCCTTAAGGGATCACTTTTTGAGACAAACATTCAAAAGTTATATGTTAGAAAATCGTAATGAAATAATGGATTTTAGAAAATATTTTACAATTTCCAAAATATGTCTGTAATAAAATCCATAAATACTAAGTTGCCATGTAGCCAAAATATAAACTAAATTTTTTCGACAGCTGTGTTTATGGATTTTTTCCCCTGGTTTTATAGTTATATCTGTTTTTTTTTCTGATACACTCTAAAAAAAACTCTTACTCATATAGTGGAAAAAAATATTTACGTATTTTTTATATATTTTTCTTTTTTTATCCTTTTCAGTTGGATGTGTTGTGTAAAAACATAAACTTGGAGAAAACTTATTGCTAATAAAAAAATATATATGACTTTAGTAGTTACTTCACTATAACAGTAATCATCGCGTAGTGCTACTCATGCATTTAGTTCACTTTATACATATATGTATATCTACATATGTAATATACTATATCTTGGATACAGGGTGTTTAAATAAGTTGTTTTTAAGTAGTTATGTTATGTTATGTTATTTATTATTTACTTTTTTTTTTTAATTCTTTAACTATTATAAAATGTATTTCTATAAGATATGTTTTAATCTTTAGTTATGAAAATTTTTTAGTTTTTTCTTATATTTCAAATAAAAAAAGGTCTTTATGCGAATTCAAAATCTTGATATCTAAATAAATTTCCTATTGATTTCGGTTTTCCTTTAATATATTCCCATGGATCTCATAAAAGTGAACTTTTTAAGACTATTTTTTTTTTTTTGACTATTAAATAGAAGTTAGTCCGTCAAGAGTAAAATTTTTCCAAAAAATTTAGGTAAATTTTTAATCAGATTTTTAAAATTATTTTAAATAATATTTGTTGTAATTTATTCATACTCAAGTTTATTATTGTAATAATTTTTTGTAGAATATAGAAAAAGATTTATTAGAAACTAGCAGGATGTAATACATTTTCTGATCCGCTATGATCTTCATCAGCACCCGTGTGCCTTTTAGTGCCAGTAGTAAAGATCTTTCTTTGAACATACACTTCTGAAAAATTAGAATACGTAACTTTATCACTTTGCATATTCTAAATTCTTAAGTATTAAGTGGAAAGAACTTTTACTAAAGCTTAGAATACAATAAATATAAGAAAAAACTTTAGTAAAAGTTCTTTCCACTTAATACTTAAGAATTTAGAATATGAATATGTAAATTTTATTAATAAAATACCTTCTAGAAATATCAACAGATATGATATGAAAAAACATATAACGTTGATCGGAAATGGTATAGAAATTAAATAGAAAAGTGCGAGATGATTTTAGAAACTACATAAAATATTGAACTTTTAGTACTCAAGATTCCTTTTTGATAAAAAAAAAACAAACACAGCAGAGCAGATTTCAAGAAAATGTTTAAATCTTATGTCTAGAGTAGTTTACAACCAATATAACAGAAGCCTTCTTGTTTTCCAAAACTTTTTTAAAAATAAAAAATATTAAAATTTAACAATTCAGTTGAAGGAATTTCATAGTTATAAATATAAAATATAACTATTTATCGTTAATTGTATTTTCTATACATATATATTGTTAAACAAAATTAAATTGGTCTCAAAAACTGACACCTTGATTAAATGTTGTTGGGTATACAGATAGCATGTAATACAAAAACAAATGCCAAAATAAATACAAAACCATTAGAAAGATAAAACGCAACATAAATGATTTACTTTCCTTTACTAAAGTAAATTAAAAAGAAAATTACTAATATACTTCTCCATTGCCAACTTCATAAATTGAGATTAAAAAGAATATCGAGAAAAATCTTTTATAACAATCAAATTATATAGTAAGTGACCATTACTACTATTTACAGTGCAGTTATTTTTTTTTTTTTTTGTAAGAATATGAGGCTATAAAAAACACTTAAATTTAATCAAGTTAAAGCTATGACTTGCTTTTATTTCTACTACCACCTACCAAAACATCCCCTTCCCTTTCACCACAGTATCTTGTCTTTTCTATCATCAGTCTCACAGCCTTTTCGATTACAATGTTAACTATATTTTTGCCACATACTGTGTATGTTGCGTGTTTTTTAATCTCAATACAACTCAATTCAAGACTACTCACAACATGATACAACTCGACTCTATTACAAATACAACTTTACTTCATTTTCTGCCAAAAAAAAAGAAGAAGAAAAAAACATGTGTGTAAATGAAGAGCAAAAAAATAACTAAAGAAACTTTAACGAAATATTCAAAATGAATCTCACGTTTTACGCCTCATAGGATAATATTTCAGCGTATTTCGTCCTTGTTATTGTTGTGGCATAAAGCTAAAGAAAATTAACAAAAAATAAAAATAAAAAAAAAAAAAACAGCAGTAGCAACAATATGATATAGTATCTACGTATTATGCAAAATATATCTAAGGGAACAATAAAAAAAAGCACAGCATCTCTAAAGGGAAGGATTGCATTTTTTTAAGGTTTATGCTTTTTTGTCAGTTTTTTTCCCTTTAACACAAAACAAAAAATAAAGAAATTTCCAAAAAAAAATTCAGTGATAACAGAAAAATATGCACTTGGGATGAAAAAGAAAAAACATTACAACAATACATACACATCACATACGAATACATATGAATCTACTTATGTATAAGTGTATATGTATTTGTGGATTTGTGTTTACCACATATTTATTTGTATGTTTGTATAAGTATTACTACAATGAGTACGTGAGTATTATCACAGATAATATTTAAATAAATGTCTCGATATTAATGCTATAACAGCAGCCAAAGAGATTTCAAACATATACATACACACTTATTCAAAAAAAAAAAAGAAATAAATGTGTGTATGTATGTACATGTATGTGTGCATAAATTTTTAAAGCAAGACTTATGACCAACAGTTGTTGGTGGGTAGTAGTTTTTCTTATTAATATCTTTAAGTGCTTTTGTGGATTGGAGAAGTTTCTTAAAAAAAAATAAATAAATAAATTATATTAAAATAAAATAAGAACAATTATTTTTAAGGATTACAAACCTGTGAAACTTCGTAAATGAGTGTTTAAATGAGAAAAGTATTTTCATTTCGTAATACCAGCTAGGATTGTCATTCGAACAAGAATTATTCGCCTATTCGAAGAACACATTTTTTATTCTCTTTGAACAAAAAAAATTGTCAATTAAGAATAAAAAATTATTTGATAATTTTTTAACGATTAAGCGAATAATTTTTCATAACGAGTTTTTGTTAAATTATTATATCCTAAATGTATGGCTTCTAGACATTATAAGTGTAAAAATTTTTGTGATGATTGGAAATTTTGTTAGGATATATAAATTTGCAAACATAGATTTCGGGTTAAAGACTTTTGCGGATACTAAAGTCTCCGTATTATTTGAAAAAAAAAAATAGAATAGCTTTTCTAAAGATTTCATTAAACCCATTTATGTTAGTATAAACGGAAAACGTATAAGTTATTCTTAAATTCTGGAAATTTCCAGCAAATGATTCAATTCATTCAATTCTTAAGAGATTTTAATGATTCAAAATGATGAGGAAATAACCGAAGATTCTGAAATTCTTAGGTGAAGATTGTTTGTTAACTGAACTCATTCTAAAAGGAACAATATACATTGATTTGTAGTGGATTAACTTTATGTTCATATGTTAATAAAATCTAAAAGGAAGTGATTAAAATCAAATTTTTATTTATAACCAAACGATCACACGTTTCTTCGATTTTAAATCGATTCGTTTTCTATCACATACCTGTATATATTTTTAAAATAGATCCTTCTTTATTTCACCGACTCTTAAGTTTAAATATATTACAAATAACGCCACCATCCCTACACCAAAAGATAAGCACTTAATTTGATTAAAAATAAATAGAACAAATCAAACTAATATACTTGTACTACAATTAATATCTTTCACAATCTAAAGGAGTCTATAATTAATGATTATTATTTACATTAAAAAAACAACAACAACAACAAAAATTTATATATCTCTAGCATATTCCTATAAACATATGAATTTCCCACTAATCATTATTTTATCGCTAGACGATATAAATTGTGTTAATAAATCATTAATAAGATGGAATACTATTTGACATAATCATTGATAATATTTAGTAAATTTAAACATAGCGAGAGACAAACACCCATACATACATACATACATAATGCATAAGTATATTGACGTACATACATATAAGAATAAATATATGCATGTAAGTATATTCAACTAAATAGTTTTCGCTAAAAACATAATGTGTTACATGTCATTATATAGTTTATCACTTTATCAAGATCCTATAGCATGAGTCACGAACATAATAATCGACAGCCAGCGACAAGGAAAAGAATGGAACAGAAAAAAAAAGCTACATAAAATATTTACAAATGATACGAGTTTGACAATAGATAGATGGAAGTAAATGCCAAAAGGGTTTTGTCAAGTGGAAATGAGAACAAGAACGAATGAAAAACAAAAAAGAAAAAAAATTGCATTCTTTGCCTTTTTTTCATAAATAACTCACGCGTGATAAAAGAGAAACATTTTTTGTTAAAAATTCTTTGCTTGGCTGTTGGTATTTTTTTGAATTTTATAAATATTTTTTCGTTATATTTTAAATATCACGACTGAAAACTATAAGATGGATATTAGTTTTATAAATATCAAACGTGACTGTTTCTATTTTTTATCAGCGAAATCAAATGATATATTGAAAATCATAAGTCATAGACATTTGACATACATTAGCAGCAAACAAAAATATCTATAAAATATGTAAAAAATATGCTAGAGTGAACAGCAGACAGAAAAAGTAAAAAAAAAAAAAGACATAAAAAATTGCAAAAGAAAATACTACAAAATATATTTTATATAATAGTGAAATGATAATATTTTTATATTCAGAGTTCTAGTAAAAAGATATAAATTTATCTTTTGACTATTAATCACAAAAACAAAAAAAGAACTAATATACACTCATACAGTAAAATCTACCCACACATAAACACATGCAAATCAATTTTTACTCACATATATACATTTGAAAATTTTAGTACGAATCATATCTTCATACGAGTATCTAAAGTTTAAACACATACTCATGAAATCATGCACACTTACACTTAGATACACATAAGACTGTTAGGAATATATAATTGTATAAATGCAATATGTATGTATGTATGTATGTATGTATGTATGTATGTATGTATGTATGTATTTATGTATATGAAACTCTATAAACATTTTTATATATACACTGTATGTGTGTTAGTCTATATATATATACATATGTATGTATATGTTAGTATGTTCAAAAATACTTCTTATAGAAGTGGATTTGTACACAAAAATGAATGCAACCATACAACTGTTTGTAATGGTACTAACTACGATTACTAGAAAAAGTCATTTTTATCTTATTACTCCGCATATAAAACAAATTTTTGTTGTTGAACTAATTTTTAATATTATTAAAAATGTTATAAATTTAAAAAGCTTAAAGCAATTACTTATGAAATTTTGCCTAAAAAAAGTATAAAGTAAAACCTTATTTTATTGTCTGCCAAAAAATAAACTTTTTTTAAATTCATTTAAATCCCAAGAATTAATTTCTTTGATTCTCTGTTAACCCCATCATACATACATATGTAGTGTGAGTATTTATGTGCATTAGTATTAGTATGTGCTACATATATATGCAAATTGCTATAAAAAATACTAAAGAAGATAAATATCACCAGATGTCTGAACTATGTCGGTACTTCTGTATGTTCATATAAAACTCTCAAACGCACACAAACTTTCGTTACACTCACACTAACATCATATATATATATATTAACATAGCGGTTTCGGTTGAATGTTAATGTGGGTTTGAGCTTGCTTAAGCTTTTCAAGGAAAATATGTTTGTATTTTATTATTATTATTGAGGGTAGTTATGGTTATTTAAGAGTAAATATTTCTTCAAAACTATTGGTATTATAAATATACTTAATATTAGTATTTAATTTTTTTTTTTTCTTACAAAATAAAGAAAACTTCTAATAATTTTCAAATTAAATAAAAGGCATATTTTGTCAACTATAGAGTAGCAAGTAAAAGGAAGCAAAACAATTCTATCTATAGCATCGGCTATATCCTAGTATAGTTGATAGCTTAATCTATAGTCTATAGTATCAACTATATTAAAATCTAGATTCTCGACCATTGTCTTATCAATAGTTTAGTTTGTAGTCTCGATTATAGTCAAGCCTATAGTATAATCTAAAATCCAGTTTAATCTATAAATTCAGTCTCGACTATAGTGTCGACTTGGTCTATTCTATAGATCCGACTGTACTATTTTGACTATAGTTAAGTCTTCAAACTCGACTAAAGTTTAGTCTCGACTATAGTTTCGTCTATAGTCTCCACTATAGTTTAGCCTATAGTATCGGCTATGGACTAAATTTTTGTCTATAGTCTCAAATTTAGTTTAGACTTGAATCAATAGAATGAACCCTTTCGTATAAAACATTTTTTGAGTCTACCTACAAACTCTTGACATTTTGCGATGAACAACCAAAAATTCAAACAGAAACTTAAATTCCAATTTGCATCCTTGTTTATCCTTCTAATAACACTAATTGTCATTAGCTGTCTTCTTTACAGAACGGACGCAGAAAAGCAAAAAATATTTATTTCACAAAATATCTTAATATTAAAAAAATAATACTCACGAGTCTACAATAGAAACCTAAGTAAAGAAAATTGTATAAAAAAAAACTTGAGACTAAACTCAATTTCCGATTAACGTTTTTGTCATATTAGACTAAAGCAAATAAGCAAAGGAAGAAACTAAATGATAAAGAATGGAAACTTTAAAAAATGTTGCAGGCAGACATAAAGGATGCAAGAAAGATAAAGAGAAAAAAATTGTTTATAAGAAAAAATAAATGAAATCGATTTTGTAGAGTTTTTATAAAAAATAAATAGAAACAGAATAAAAACTAAAATTTTGCGCACAATTTCCGTTTATTTTTTAATAGAATTTTTTTTTTTATATTTTTGACTTTTTGTAGTTTAAGAATATTAAATAAATATTTATGAATTTCTTTATTATTTTTCCCTTCTCATTCTCTCTCTTTGCAGAGTCATGAAATTCTCAATTTGGAACCTTATACTCAATATAAGGTCACCGTACAGGTTTTTAATCCTGAAGGATTGGGACCTGAAACTACCATTTTGGTAATGACAGATGAAGGCGGTAAGTTTTTAATTTAATGTCTATTTTTTTTAACGCAAATTAATGACTATTTAATATATGTGTTGCATTCATTAAATTATAAATGAAAAAACTTAAATGATGGAATTGAATTAGATACAAATGAACAATTAAATGTAATTATATTTATTTAAATATTAATAAGTTATAAACATATATTATATAAATGGATTTAAAATTAAAAACATTTTTTTTTTTTTTGCTTTTTATTAAATAAGACAAATGAAATCATTAAATAACTAAAGGATAT
>MINK01009294.1:0-15750 GCA_001735545.1 Phormia regina
TGACGCGTATCTAAATACGGTATATAGGTATGTAAGAGTGTAAGTTTACTTTTGTTTGAAAATGTAATGATGTTCATATGAGTGTGTGTAATTCTTGTTACAACTACTTACTATACAAATCAGAATCTCCAGAGAAAATTGTATGTTGTCTTCCTTTTTATTTTTTTGTTCTTTTTTTGGTGTTTTTGTATTTTTACACAAAATTCGTTTAAAATTAAAATGCAGATAAGCAGCTGGCAAAGTACAATATAGTCATAATGTATAACAGAACACTTTGGATTGAAAATACCAACGTTACCACAACTACAATTGCATACAGTACACACACACACATATACATATACATTGAAAGTATTTTAGAAATAAGGGTACTAGTAATATTACTACCACAACAACTACAAAATTGAATGAATCACAGAATGAAAGAATTACATACATATGTAGTATCTAAATAACCCAACAAGCATTTCTTTATTATTTTACAAAAGTAAAAAGAAAACCCGATATTAATATAAATTAATTATTTAACTTTTGTATATTAATATTTTGATTAATAATTGTTCGTTGGGTTTAATTTAATGCTCCTACTAAGAGGGTGCTTGATAGAATAGAAAGTGACGTAGGTAGAGGAAGAGGATTTATTCATATATTATAATAATTTTTACATTACATTTTACTCTAAACCACTTAAGTTTATTTTACTTGTATCTCAAGCTGTTATGCGGGTGTTTATATGGTAAAAAGCCTCCCTCACATATGTATTTGTTTGTGTGAGAATGTATAAGTGAAGAAATGAGACTGCTGCAGTTAGTGGTAATAATGAAGTCAAGTGTAATAGTATGTTTTTAAGAAAAATAATTTATTATTCTTCAAATTTTTATACTCATTACAAGATCTAAACTAAAAATTGCCGGCAAATATGTGTACTTGTACACTTTGTGTTTATAATGGAAGTAAAAGTTTTAGAAGAGTTTGTTAGCCAAAAACAAAAACCTAAAAGCAAATTGACTGACTGATTTATTAAAAGGGTAAAAAATTATTGAACTTTTTGGGAAAATTTTAATGTTGGCTTAAATTTTTTCAGTTAAATCTGAAGTTAGAAAACTAATTAATTATTATTTCATAATATCCTTAGTTTTAAGGATATTATTAAGGAATCAGATAATGTTATGTTTATATACATATACATGCATATAAGCATGTATATTCTAAAACTTAAACTTTTAATTTGGATTGAATATTAAAAAATTGTTTAGTTTATAGAAATAATATTCCTTTAAAATATTTAAAATTATTACTTTGAGGACCTTTTATTTTAAACAGTTGTTAAATTATTATTTATCACTAATGACTTTTGTGTTTTGCAAATTGACAAAACTTCACAAAAGAAGTCGAAAATATCACCTAATTCAGTGAATGTTAGGTTATATTGGCAGTGGCTCACTTAGGCCCAGAATTGAGGTTCCGTTTTGTTACCATAAAGATCCCGCTGCAGCAAAGGCCTTATCTTCTTGATCGTATTGTTCCACTTATCATTTTGTTGTCACGAAAAAGGTGTTCATCCTGAATGGTTCAATACGTTATTTATTGGTAATTCTCGGTAGGCCAAAAAAATATGCTCTCGTCCTCAAAGATCAGGCAATGGCATAGAAACTGCTTCGTAGTTTTTTTGCCGTTGCAGCTTCTACAGTTGTTATAAGAAAGAATATTTTATTTTTATATTGGGGTTAATATCAATATTGATGGAAAATAATGTATTTTTGAACAAGATTTTTTTAAAGAAATTTTGTCTGCCGTTCTTCCGCCCGTTTGTCGATTTTTATAAATTTTCCAATTAAATATTTGCACCCATTATAGACATCGACTTAAAATTTATTTTCTTTACTCGAAAGGTAATTTTCTTCTTTAGCAAATTAAAAATGATTGATAAAAATCTTTGAAATTGCGAAAGATAATCAAATTCATAGCCCCTTCCAATCATAAAATAACACCCCCTTTGCTAAGATTGTATGAAATTTTATGTAAATCTAAGTATCCGATTAGAACTTACGGATTTGTTTTTGTTTGAAAGCCACTTAAAAAAAAGATTTCTAAAATCGGGTTTTATATGCAACTCGCGCGCAATAACAATCTATAGCTTAGTGATAAGTGTATAAGACTATGAGATAGGGTGCCGCCATCAACATTAACAAAAAATATGAAAAATAGAACCGGCTGTCGTGGGAATTCGAAGTAGAAATAAAATCCTCAAAACGCTAGCTGGCAGTACTTGGGGTATGGAGAAAGAAACCTTGTTAGCTACATACTGTCCAACGGATTTATGGAGACAACCAGTGGAAGTAGCACAATTCTTCGGACTTCGGAAAATTTTTAATCTTTGTTACAACAACAACTAAATATAAATTTGTAAATATTTGAAATATACAAAAATAAATTAATTTCCTATTTATTTTTACAAAATTTAATTATTTTTATTAATACTGAATATGACTTTTCGAGTTAGTTCAGTGACCTGTCCCAAAACTGGTTAAAAAGGGTTCTCCCTCCTAGGCCAACGCCAGGTTAGAACTGTCCTGTCGCTTTGAACCAATCCCGTGACAGGTTTTGTGCTAGTATTTTTTCCCCTCTAGGGTATTAACAATAAAATATTTTGGCAAAATATAATTTACAAAGAATAGAGGACAATTACACTCAAATATCTAAAGTTAAGTTTTTAGTTTTAAAGTCTTGTTATTACAAAGAAACAAGAAAACAATAAAAATAATAATAATAAAAAAAATTTAATTTTGTTTGTAATTGTTTTCTAAATTGTATACAATTTGTAAACTTGAAAGCTCCCTACAAGACACTATTTTAATGAGTTTAATAGCAATTTAATTAATCACCACTTTTAAAACATTTTAACCCAATGTGCTATTCTTTGGCAAAGTATATTGATTATAATGTGAATTAAATACTACATGTTTCAAAAGAAATATTTTTGTTTTATATTTATTTTTTAAACGCCCCACGTAGTATTATTCTCTTGTCCCTCTATTATTATAAAATTATATAATAATGGTTGTTGCGTTCATCTGTTATATGAATATGAAGACATGTCTAAGTTAATTGCATTTGTTCTTGTGCCAACAATATAAATGACAGTAGATTTTTTTCTATCTTCTTTTTTCATAGCATACAGGTAATGGCCAAATAAATATTCTTGTTTTTTGATTAATTAGTTCTATAAAAATTACTTATATCATTTTATATTATTTTAAGAGATAATTATTCAATATATTTTTAATCTTGATATTTTGGCCAATCCCTGTTTCATTTATATTAAATGGTAGAATCTTGTTATATGGAATAAGTATTGTGTAGAACGGAAATAAAACATTATAAAAGAAAAAAGAAAAATGAATGTTAAACTTTGGAAGATTGTTATTAATTTCGTTATATATTTAAAGTCATGTTGTTGAGTATGCTTTAACAAAACTCAAATTTATCTTTTGTTTCAAAATTCTTTCCAGTAATGGATTTAAAGAAAATGTTTTTAAATACATAAATAATTATTTTATGTTTAATTTTTATTCTATATTTCGCAATATTTAATTTGATCTTTTATTCTAAATAAAAATAAAACTAATTCTTTTATAAATATTTCTTTTTTACAGACAATTTGCCTTTTTAGGATGAAATATTTCCTAGCTGACGTAGATGTTTTGACATAACTTAAGGTAAATAAATATTACAAATTACAAATAATTTAAAATTATAGTAAAATTATAATATAGCAAAGTAGAAAATTGAAAATGAAGATTGTGAACCGAGCATATTTATTACGGAAAATAGTTAGGTTTTACGATTATTAACAATTCTATAAAAAATATACAGTTATACACAGTGCGTCAGTTATACACATTATTGTGAAGTATTTTTATGAATTGACACTAGTTCAAGAGGTTTCACCATTAATATTATTTCCCGAAAACTACTTATCTGATCTAATTAAACCAAATATAATAAAAGATACTCAAAATTCCTTTATGATATTCACAAATCACGTCAATTTTAGAGAGAAAAATTAATCTGTACAAAAGTACATAAAAAATGTTTTAAAAAAATCTTAAATGCATTTTTTTTTTTTATTTCTGAAACATAAATCTAAATTTTTTTCAAATAAAACAGGACTTATCAAAGCTAAAATTTAAATCTTATCTACACTGCCTTAAAGTATATCGTCAGAAAGTGATTCTGCTGAGTCGATTTAACAATGTTCTTCCGTCCGTCTGGCTAGCAGTACATGTAAACCATTTGAACGAAATACAGGTCGGAACTTTTTTTTTTATCTTGGCACAAGTACGAAGCCAATTCAAATTGTTTGTGATCGGTGCATTATTTTACATAGTCGTCATATAAATGTCCTTCCGAATAGAGGTTTAATGATCATAAATTCCATAAATAAAGCTTCCATATAAACTCACAATTTATATAAATATTTTATTAAACTTTGTCAGGATTGGAAAATTGTCAAAAATGGACAGGAAAGAAATATTAATATTTATTTTATATCGTAAATAAAAATAATAATGGATTTATTATTCTTATATTCTTTTTTGTACAATTATAAACAATCGTTAAACTTTCTTTTTCATTCGCTTGTTTTTAGCCGGACAGAAAACAATTTAATGTCATATTAATCTCAATATATTTAACTACATTAATTAAAAACGCACGTAAATTATTGTTTCTTATAAAAACATTAAACATTCCCATAAAGAAAAATCACAATCTATATATAACTCATCAGATTTTTTTAAATTATACTTAATATGAAAGATTCCAAGTTTATTTCAATCCTCGAACAATTTGTATACAATTTTATTTAAAATATATCAGCAGAAAAGTATGAAATAAAGCTACAACAGACATCCTAAGTTTCTAGTAACTTCCATGTTTATTAAACGATTTATATTTGAGCCAAATTTCATTCCAATAGATTGTCTGTCGGACAAAGTTAGAACGACTCAAAATACTTAAAGGATTATTTCGACAAAATTAAAATAATTCCAATCCCTTTGAGGGTCGGCAGATTCATGTTGAACACGTCACCTGTTTCTTTTAAAGGAGTGTTTTTATGCCAACCAGTATTGTTGACAGAAAAGTCATTACAAATCAGAATTACAATAACAATAAATTAAAACATAAACATATGTTGGCGAAATTAAATAACCCAAATAACTAACTACTTAATTAAATTATCTAATCTTATCCTAATACATTGAAAATTTATAAAAACCATTAACTTCATTAAAACAAAAATAAAATCTCTTTTTTGAAAATGTTAAACTTCAATACTAGACACGCGAATGCCACCCAAAAAAAAAAATTCAACAAATAAAATTGTTGAATTTAAGCAAAATATACAAAAAGGAATAAATATACTCGTACAAGAAAAAACAAAATTAAATTTCAATTTTCTTCTGAAATCCTGCAAACAAAATGTGCTGAAATCCTGTTGTTAAACTTTAGCAAATAACTGGCTAAACAAACGCGTGCAATTAATTAAAAACAAACAAAAACTGTTTGTTAGGGTGGCGGAAAAAAAGCACAAAAACAGTAAAAAGAAAAAAAAAAAAATGGAAAAATTAAGGCAACGTGGAAAATGGCCATCATGCCGCACCTATTTCTGGCTCTGCAGTTATGGCAAGGAATGAAAAGTTGTTTTCATATTGTAAATTTTAATAATTATCCATATGATCGATCAGGGGAATGAAATGTATTTAGGAAACAAAATCCCTAGTTTTTCCTAGAATTGATAATAACTTTTAGTATTAATATGAAGAGTTTAACTAAAATGTATTCTTTTTATTAATTGCATTTTTGGAAAATTATTCCATTTCATGTGCAGAATATGGTTGTTTCTAATATTCGTTTTATCGAAACTACTGAAATAAATTGGAAAATATTGCAGTAGAACATATTTTTGAATTCAAATTGTTTCACACATATTAACACTAATAATGCCTTAAATGAATTCCTTTAGGTGTCTGGCTGACCATAACGACTAAAATTTAATAAAATTTTTGTGATGAAATACTAAAGATAAAAGACAATATGAAATAAAATTAGAACAACCTATAAAAACTGTCAATTTTGTTTAAAACAAAAACTACTTGAAACTAAAATGTTTCTTAAACGCTTCAGTTATTCATTCATTCATTCATTCATTTGCTGTTGCTCACTGCTCAAAGTTTTTCTCTTTAATTTTGTTGCTTTTGTCTATTAGATTTTGACACTGCAGTTTTACCTTTAAATGCTGCTTAAAAGGATTTGCGACACCAACAATGAAAATGATAGAAACGAAAGAAAACGGCAACTACAATACTCTGTCATCTAGGATGGAGTATTTTGGGGTTGTATTTTGTAATACCCTTCTCATGTTTTTATAGATTTTTTAAACTCGTTTTTTTATATTCTGTTTAAACTATAATATATAGAACTAAGAAAGTATGTTTGTGTATCTGAAGTGAATTTCATTCCTTTTTTCTTCTTTCACTTTTTTCCACTGTTTCGTTACATTTATAAATATCGGTATATATATGTGTATGTATCTGTGTAGTTGTATAGCATTATATGCTTAGTGAATGACACTTTGTAAATATAAAATTAAAAGAAATCTTTTTATTTTTCTATTTCTTTCTTTTTTGATTGTACGTGCTTGTAAAAGCAAACAGTGTAGAGTAAAGGCAAAGCCAGCAGAGGTAGAGTAATAATAAAAAGGTATATAAAAAAAACCAACGATTGCAACAAAACGTTGGCCATTGAAGTGTTTAAGCCAAAGGATTTCAAAATGTTTGCAAAAAGAAAATGAAATTTTAACAGAAAGAACCAAGAACGTAAAAACAGTTTTAGCCAAGAATAAAGTTGAAATGAAATGAAATTAATATAGAGTAAAATGAATCCTTAAAACCAAAGGATATCATGCAAAGCACGAATATAGAAATCAAAAATGAAGCAAAAATAAAAAAAAAACTTTATAAGATTTTACCTTAAGAGAACAAAAATCATAAGTTTTGTTTTCATTCAATTTTTTTTTTTGTTCACTGAATTCAATATTCGTCAAGTTTTATTACATTTTCAATTTAATTTCATTTTTTTCTTTATTTTTATTTCGTTTTTGGTTCTTTTAGAACTTGCTTCATTCAACATTTGAATAGTTTTTATATTATTTGACTGTCAAATAGATACGTATTTGAATATTTATGCAAAGAAGAAAATTTGTTTATTAAATCATATTTGCAAACATATTAAATATTTTTTACTTTAAATTTTTAAAGATTTAAATGCTGTTAATTTATAATAATTTAAACAATGTAATTTAAAAACAAGCCACCCTTTTATCACCCTATTAAATTTTACGTTATATGAGAGGTGATCTGTAGAGGGTACGGATCACAGCCATTTTTTGTTTTCGAGTTTTCATTGGTCCCTGAACTTTTTGTGCCGAAATTCGTTGACGATGAACTTTATATGAGAAGTGGGCGGACCACGACCATTTCTGGTTACATGCTTTTGTTTAAAAAATATCAGCAAAAAAGAGTTACAGCAGACACCCTGTGTTTATAGTATTTTGTTTATAGGCTGTGTTTCTATTATTGTTTCTTGTTTACTAACCGATTTTGCACATTTTCAATGCCAAACAAACTTTATATTAAACAGACCGTGTAACATAGCTAGATCGACTAAGAATCGAACCAGGATCCAGAAATATATTTATATACTATACTTTACGGAGTCTTAAAAGATTTTTTCGACATGTTGCTCACAGAAAGAATGTTTTAGTAAATTGAAAGTTATAAAAAATATGAATATGAAAAGAATTGGCTTTTGGAGCGTATACTAGTTATAATTGATTGATATTACTCATACGTACACATACAACTGAATATTAAACGCATCCCTGTAGTCAATGGTGACCAGTTATCAGTACCAGTTACCTAATCAACCACATTAAAGTACCACTAGTTACTTTTTTAGCTACGTGGCTAGTCACTTTAACATGGGCTTATCCCTTGGAGGAAGTCTATTTCCACCTCCACGACTGCCGAAGGATCAAAAATATGACAAATAGGCTCTTCTACGACTACAAGGTGGCTCTTTGTTACATACAATTCTATAGCGGTTGCGAACATCCTAGGTGTGCTCTCGTGGAAATAAATATTAACGCTATTATATTTCAAAGTTTACCTGCTCTTATAAGAATTCTGGAAGTATTTCTCTATTAATAACACCGTGTGACAGTCATTTTTCACATTGAATAATACTATAAAGTCTCAAAGGATATGGATTTTTAAAGAATGTATATAAAATATTTATCCGTACCATGCAGTTTATTTGGTGGCAATTAGCCCCCTTTTAGACAATAAGATTCATTGGTGTGTAGTCACCTCATTATGATGGTATGATTATTTTGCTTGGAAATGTGATAGAATGTAATAATAATTCCATCAAAAGGTATTATTGATTATACATATATATTTTCAAAAAATTTTCTTAAGTAATTGATTGTGTATAGGCGAATTTTATAACACTAAATAACTTAAGCTAGTGAGATACAAAATTGTTCTTAAACTTTATTTAAATCCGGAATATATACGGAAAAAAATAAATTTATAATATAAATATTAACGGCCTGTCCCTCGATGTCGAACGAAAAATTCGTTTCACTAATTTATATGGAAAATAACAAATAAATTTAAAATTACATTTTGTTGGTCGAATTTTTTGTTCGACATTGTGAGATAGGCCCTAAATTTCTTAACATAAGTTCCTTAGACATAGAACATGTTTATCAGATTATTACCATTTTTTTTCTAATCGACTACACTGTACATCAGCTTTCAATATATATTTTTACCGATTTTTATATATAATTTATCTGAAATCAAGATATTAGAAAAATATAAATTTGAATTAAAAAGAAGGATATATTTTATTACTTCAATGTGTAAAATAATATGTATTTTAAGATTAAAAGAAATAATCTTTTCAATAATTTTTTAATAATTTCCTTCTTCTTTTTTCAACCCTGGAATATGATTTCCGTTAGTCTTTTCATGTTCACCTTTATACTATATTCGTATTTTTCCCTTTTTTCATAAATATGTATATTTTCTTGTGGCATGAGTCGTAAAATGTTTTAACTATTGCTATAATAACTGGTCGTTTTTACATACATTTTACATTGTCTCCTTACGTAGATACAAACGAATATTTAAATTTTTCATTTCAACATTTTATATATCAATGAAACTTATATATAGAGGTTAGGTATGTGTACTTTAAAATCGTTGTTGGTATTTTTCATGTAAGGAATTTCAGTTTTAGTACAAGTATTAAAAATAGACACCAGTTTTTGTGGTAGCAGTTTTAGGAACTTGAAAGTTAAAAAAGAAAAAAAAAATTAACATATTTTGCTTTTCATTTTTTCTTTATTTTTTTTAACACCAAATTTTCTAGTCAAGGCAATACGTCCGACTTCCAAACAAGTAAAGTATACATATGTATAAGAATATCTACATACACATACATACCTACTTAAAGATATACAGACATTTTATATTTCTTAGTGGTGTTGGTTGTCATTGTCGTCTTCTTAGTCGTTGTAGTTACCTCTAGCACTGACACAATTCTTTTTTCTATTTCTGTAGTTTATTTTTATAACTTTTTTTGCACCTTTAAATAATATAACTGTATACTTATATACCTGTAATGTTTGTATATGTATTCGTTTTTTATATTTCTTTTATGAAGGACATTGAACATATTTTTTTTCCATGACATGAAATAGCGTTAAAATATAAAGCTTTATGATTACTAAGTAGTTATAGTAGAATGTTTGTATAGATGTGTGCAAGTAGGTGGTTGTCCTTATTTTATATTATACATATAACACGTAAATATATATTTATATTATTGTATATACCTATGTATTTAAGTTTTTTTTTTTTTATAAAGTAGTCTAGGTAAGAATATTTTTAAAAATTTCTTATTTACCGTTGAAATTCTTTAAAGAAATAAACAAACACACACACACACACATAAGTTTAACATTTTCAGGTTTATGTCCGCTTCTTTACAACAGGATAACTAGATGTTACACATAAAAAATATACATAATAATTCTATACATCAGTGAAATCTTTTACATAGTATTTTCATGTATTTCAATTTATTTTACTTACTGTTGACTACGAGTTAGTTTTTATTTGGTAAAATTATTACTATTATTTTTTCTTCTGTGCTGTGTATTATTAAATTACAAATACTATTTGTTTTATTTTTTTAATATAAAATAGAAAATTTAAAATTGAAACTAGAAGTTTATGTCCTTTAAAATTGTTTGATAATAAATAAATAATTAAAACAAATAGAATGGACTTGTATAGAGCCACATTTTCTTTACAAGAATCTAATAATCGCTAAATTAAATGAAATCACTAAAAAACGAAAGATTGCTATATTAAAGGGATTTATGATTAGTAAACCCCTTGTCCGAGAGAACATTTGTTTTGACAAAAAAATTCTCAAAATAGTTTTTTACTAACTTATTAATAAAAAATTCAAACATGTTTATTAAAATGCTGATATTTACCTAATAATAAATATAAAAATAGAATTTGATCACTAAAATGTTTATATCATCTTTCCCTGAATTAAGGGCCTTTTACCACAACGTGCGTTGTTAAGGTATTTACTGAAATATACATCTTCGAAATTTGGAGTTTAGTTGTAGAAGATCTGATTTATTTGAAACTTTTACATACCTGAGGCGGTAAACTTTGACATCAGGGAGACTATAGTATAATTTTTCGGAAGCCTTTCTCTACAACTGTTCTGTATATTTCAGTTTGGTCCAAGCGGTAGTAGCGTTTGGTTCCACTTCACATATAGCATATAGATTAACACAATTTAGGTCTATTGTAAAAAATAATTAAAGAAAAATATTGTACATGAATAAAACGTTTTAAGCAAATATATCGATAAATGTGGTTTTTAAAATCGTATATCAGTCGGTTTAATATCTTGCATATGAATCTGTGTGTTCATTCACGTATGTGCTACATATGTCGCATATGTATAATTAACTAGCTATTTATATACATATGTATGTTGACAATTACATATATACATGTACATTACATGCTTTTGGCAATTCTTTTAATACATTGAATTTTAATTTTTTTTTATTTCTCTAATTCTTCTCCTACCTTTCATTTTGTTAGTTTTTCCATTATGTGGTTTTTATTTTTTATGTTGTGGCCACAAAAACACAGTCTTCTAATTAGCACACTGACATGACGTTTGTCCCAAAGAAAGGGCAAAAGAGAAAGGTCTAATAAGGCAATGAGTAAGTGTGATAAAGGGAGTGTTATAAAAAAAATAAAATGTGGAGAATCAGAGGGCGCCATCAAGTGTTATAAGATGACTATATGTAGTGACAATTTTTATAACACCCATTTTTTCAACAATGACAGTTGGAAACTAAATATAAATTTGATAGTTTACTGACCAACAACAACAACTTAAGAAACAGTAAGAGACAGCAACAAAAATGTTATGTTTTTTTGTCACATATATATTCACTTATAGGAGTGTTGGTAGGAACATACGAAAAATTTTAACATCAGCAATTGACAACAATCGTTGTAGATGACAACACTAATGCAAACAATAACAACACACCAACAACTGCTCCTAACAATTACCACTATTTAAAGACTAAAGTAAAGTGGAGTGGTTTAGAAAGAGCTTAGTAGGCATAAACTTGTACTATGATATGACTACCACTAAGAATAGTATCAATTTTTATTTTTTTTATTTTCTTACATTCTGTTTTCTTTAACACATATGACCGTATATATGCTTGCTATTGTTGCCACTTGAAAATGTACAGTGGTGGTCAAAACATTTGCAACTGAGAACACATACATATATGTGGTTTGGATTAATTTTCAAAAAAAAAAAAAATGTTTTTATATAATGTCCAATAAAAACCCCTACTTTACAACGATAAAAAATATAAGTTTGTAGAGAGAGTCGAAATTTAAGTGTTCAAAATTTTTGCAACTCTCCTTTCTGTTATTCTTTAATATTTTATTAATAATAAAATATAATATGAAATAATGGTAATCACATTTTTTCAATAATAATTTTATATTTTAGTTTTTGCATTTTATTGAAAATTCATCTTAATGGTTTTGCTTATGCATTTTAAGTTTGTAGTAAGAAATGTTACCGCCTTTTTACCTATTTTCGGTGCAATAGATAATAGGCTTCCCTATGCTGAATAAAAAACACCGCTTTCGTGGACATTCTAGCACAATAATGATCCTAAGCATACGGCTAGAGTTGTTAAAGCATGGTCAGTGGAACATAGAATCCTTTTTATGTCGTGGTCACCGCACGACATAAAAAGGAATATCGGAAATAAAGTATTGTGAAATGGGGAAGAACTTTTCGTCGAATTGGAAGAGCAGTGGAATGCAATTCCAAACGATAATATTGAAAAGCTTATTTCTTCAATGCCAAAAAGATTTTCGAAAGTATTAAAAACCAACGGATTGTTTTGTTAAAACCGTTTTTTTTATATTGTTTTTGTAGTTAATGAAGAATTCTCTTTGTTTATTTTTATATAAAAAGAACTGCATTCAATAAAATAAAATTAATAAAAACGATGTTTAAGCTGTTTTTATAAAAAAAATAAAATAAAATAAAGTTTAAGAAAAATGCTGTTTCAGTTCCAAATGTTTTTACCACTACTGTATATTATGTGTACATACATTTAAAGAAGGAACACATTGTATACTCTCCTAACCTTCAGCCTATTATATTTAGTTTCGTATGAACTATTTGGGCTTAGCTTTATTCTCGGTTTTATTTTATTGCCTATTCGTATGTCTATGCGAGAGTATTTTTCTATGTATTTGTTAACAAAATATTAAAAACACGCTATTTTTATTCTATGTATATATATTCCATTGAAGCATTAAGATTTTGTTTTTTACTTATTTTTGAAAAAAAAAACTTACTTTTTAGATGTAGTAGTGTAAGAGAATAAATTGCAAAGAATAATTAAAAAAAAAAAAAACTTAACATTAAACATTTTTTATATTAATTTTGTGATTAAAGGTTTTTTCTATCATAATTTTAGATACCATAGGTTCAAAGAGTTTTAAAAATCTTTTTCCCTATTACGATTTCGAATACATTTATATCAGTCAAACCAGATGCTTTTTTACAGTCTAATTTATTTGATAACTATTTTTTTAAATTTTAATAATCAGAAATATAATTTAAATTTCTTAAATAAAAGATTAAAATAAATTAATCTTTAGTTTATGGGTTAACACAGTCTTTATATGCGAAAGTACAAAACATTTACACAAAGTTGGCATTAAAAACATTATTTTACTCATTTAAGTACAACCAATACTACAAACAAACATTTATATAAACATATACTACCACTTCCGTACGGATGCGGAAACTTAAGCGTCATGTTAGGTCAGCTTAAAGGAAGTGCATGTAAATACATGCAAACACAAAAACTAATACACTCATATACATATATAATACATAAACAAGCATACCAAAGCATAAAAGTACATTTATATTTAAGTTGTGGTTTGGTGTTGTAATAAACTTACATACATATACAAATACTTTAAAACATACCTCTGTATGTGTAATATCAAAGTCCCAGATACATTCATACATACATATATTATATGTTTACTGACTTGTTTGTTGTTTTATATGAATTTGAATTAAAAATACAGGTCATACTAACTTGTATGTTGAATCTTCTCACACAATATATATGTAAATGATTTGCCAATTGTAACCGTGTCAACACTTAATGGTCTGTTTTACTCTGGCTTAATTTTTTTGGTCTTAAAAATTTTTGGAACAACAAAATTCATTTAATTTTTGTTAAGGATTTTATGTGTTTTTTAATTCATATTGTGTGACTAAACATTACGATATAAATAAAATTTCGAAATGTCATATGATCTTTGAAATATTAAGCACATTTAAATACTTAAAGGTAATGTGTGGGTTAACACATATAAAAAGGAAAAATATTTTGGTGTTAATATTATATTGAAATTTGATCAAATGTTGAATGTTTATTCGATGAAATTCCTAGTGACAAAGTCAGGGCTAAAAGAAGGTCATTTCGGGAATAGTATGAAGACATTAAAAACGTGAATGTTATATTCGGATCGATCGAATCTATATACCCACCATCATCTCTTTCAAATTATAAGTTATCGTACCAAATATAAAATAAAGTTTGGTACTATTAGTATTTTCTACAAGATTCGTTCTTCTTCTTCTAAAGATATTTTTTGATTTTCAATTGTATATTGAACGTAAAGTTTAGTTGCTACTAAATAAAAAATCTGTGATCATTTTTATTCTTTTAGTGGCAATTATCAGTTTTATTGTTCTTTTTTTAATATTGTAGTGGTACCATTTTTTAGAATTTATAGTAGTATTAATTGTCTAAAAAAATATTAGAACTATAGAAAACCTAGTAATAAGACATAAAAATGTCTAAGGAAATTGGTGGCTTTCATTCAAAATGAAATTCTGATTCGCTTCTGTAATATAACTTTTTTCAACAACCTTGGAAGACTATCCATTACCCCCTGACCTCTGGGAGATATCTTTTCAGCCAAGGAGATTTCGATGTAGGAACAGCCCTCAAACCATTTATGAATCGTTGAATGTGGAATGTTTAAAATTAGTTTTTAGTTCCCTACCAGTGATTTTAAAATCACGAGTTCCATTCATTTTGGTAAAAAAAGGTTTCAATTTTTTAATCGAAATGGTTATCAAAAACTTCGCAATTTTATGCTGGTTAAGAAAAAAATATTTTAAAATTTTTCCAATTGGATTTTCGTTCGCTAGAAGACTTTTTAAGGCATTTGGATGAACAATTTAAAAAACAAATCTGGAAAATTAAATATTATCAACAGTCCTTACTATAATGCATTTTTTTTTAATTTTATCATTAAAAGGAACAAAATTATAAAATTCTTATATATTTTTTTAAGAAAAATATCGATTTTTTTGCATAATGTACTAAAATGACGATTTATGGACTTTTTTGCGAAAATTTTTTAAAATATTTTTTTTTATAATTGGCTTAAAATTACGAATTTTTTGATTCCTATTTCAAGACTAAACTCAATACTATCTTTTGGACGAAATATTCTAGGCCCGTGACACTTAATCGCTAGTAGGGAACTGAAGATAAATTATTTTTTTTTTAATATTTATCTCATATTCGGCTATTTTCTACGCATCGTTTGAGGGGTGTTCCTACAAAATTTTTGTCTACTGGACATTCTAATGATAATTTTTTCCAAATACTATATTGACCTACTGATCCAAATAATAAATATGTTTTACGGCCAAAAATTATATTGTGATTTCCGTATTAAATTAAAATGTGATTAAAGATAAATATTTTTCGTTTCATTTTCATTAAAAATCCCAAGGATATAAAATTTCGACATAAAAACAGGATTGTAAAAGTTTTCAAACACTGCACGCAGAGAAAAAACATGGTCCCACCATGGTCACCACAACTATTCGGTGGTTGTACAGCCGTTTCTCTTTGATTTGAATAATACCATGTTCATGATAGCAACGTTTATGATTGCGTTTTATCATTCAATGATTACACACAAT
>MINK01009295.1:8318-29922 GCA_001735545.1 Phormia regina
AAAAAAATAGTAATAATAATCATATGAAAAGATACAAAATCCGTTTATCTTTTTAAATGTTTTTCAAATTTGTTATTTTTTGTTCCCCCCCTTAAAAGAAAACTATGACTCATGCAATTCCATTATGACTGCATTTGTAATATTTTCTTTTGAAATCCATAAATGTTTTCTTTTGTTTTTATTTTTATAAAACAATGAAATAGATCTAAAATAAAATCTAAAGTATTTAAAAAATAAAAATATAAATTAAAAGGAAAGAAAAATAATAATAATAATAAAAATGAAATATTAAAAATGATTTTAATAAATTACCAAAGTACAGCACGAATTAAATGAAAATATAAATATTTATAAATAAATAAATAAAACTTTTTGGAGCACAGTTTTTATTATTAAAACAAAAACAAACACAAAAATAAATAACAATAACAATAACATTTTATGTTAATGGAAATTCTTAAAAATACAAAAAAATAATAAAATAAATAAAAATTATATTTTTCAAAGTGGATTGTTTTACCAAAAAAAAAAACCAAAAGATTGGATTTATAATAACATTATAAACATATTTTAGTGCTTTTTAAATAACAAAATTCCATTTAAACAAAATATGTTTACACTATCAAAGAAGACCTGTTTTTTTTAGTAATTTATAATAAAATTGTTATTAAATATTCTTTGAAACAATATTAAATATTTAATAAAAATTATAATAAAATATTTGGAAAGGAGATTTAGTACTGTATGAAATTTGCCTAATTTTACAAAAATTACTTATTAAAAAAAGCAATATTTTGTAATTATGGTAAAGGTATTTTATGGTACTTTACTTTATCAAAAATACTTTCATGTATAGTATTTACAGGTACAAAAATACTTTTTCAATAAGTTTGAGTTTAAGAAAAATTACATTTTTATATAATACTTTTTTTAGGACATTTTCCAATGTTACTGTTATGTACAAAAAAATACTTTTTTGTGCTTTTTTTTAAATTTAACTTAAGTACTTTTTCCCAATGGACTGTTATACTAGAAAAAAATATAAGTACCTACAACATCTTTTTCACAAGATCAATTTTTAAGTTCCTTTTTAACATTGGTTTTATGTATTTTATATATTTTTTCTGCATGTACTTGTTTTACTATAAAAGCTTTTTCAAAAGGTACTAAAAATAATGTTTAAAATTTTTACTAAAATTAATTCTTAGTGCTTTTTAAACAACTTTTTTAGTACTTTTCTGAAATTATATATTTTTTTAATTATAGATTTTTTTGAAAAAAATACTTCTTTAGTACTTGTTTTTTAGTATGTTTTTTTAGAACATTTTAAAAGTTCGTTTTTAAAAACAATTTTCCATTTTGATTTTTTTAATATATTTTGGAATAAGTAATATACCTTTTCAGTATTTCCATTTAATACTTGTTTGTATTTTTGCAAAAGTAAAAAAAAATATTGTTTGAAAAAGTCCTTTTTTGTTTTTCAAAAATTACTTTTTGAAAAATATTTGTTAAATAAAAAGTACATTTTAGCTCAAGTAACTTTTGAAATACTTCTTACAAAATTACTATTTAATAAATAGTTTTAACATATTAAAAAAAAAACTGCTTTCTTAACAAATTTTAGTTGGACTTTCTGAAAAAGTACTTTTTTATTTATATATTTTTATTACTTAAAAACAAAAGTTTATTAACTATTAATCTTTAAAAGTTTTCAAGTAATATTTTTACAAAATTACTTTTAAGTACTTTTTAGAAAAATTTTGTTTGGTACTTTTCATATAAAAAGTCCTTAGTATGACATACTTTTCTAATTCAAAGCACTTTTCCAATACTTTTCATTCTCAAAATGTACATTATTAAGATGTAAAAAAGTATTTTTTAATACTTTTTCAAAATTTTCGTGTTTCAAAAGTACTTTATGTTAAGTTTTAAAATATTTTTTAGTACAACACTTTTTTAAAAAAATATAGATTTTTTTTTAATTTAAGGAACGCAATTTTAATACTTAAAAAGGATTATTAAAACTTTGGTCATCAGATGTGATAATTCCAATATTGGTACTAAAGTACTATTGCATAATCTCTAGTACTTTAATATTTTTTTAGCACTTTCAAACAAAGTATAATTTGAATATTTTTTCTAATATGAAAATTTGCTTCGAATAATAACAATCCACTTAACCACATATCGCTTAAAATAAAAAAATATATATATTTATGCTTTTTTTGTCAATAACTTTGCCGCTTATAAGAAAAATATCTGCTACAACATCTTTTTTTTTTTTTAATAAGACAAAACAAACTTATGTATGAAATACACGGGCCTTATTTTTCCAAAAAAATAAATAAATAAAAGAAAATATTAAAAACTATATAATTAAAATAAAACTATATCATATAAAATAAAGGAATAAGAATTTATTTACTTAATTGTATAAGAAAAACAAATATGATAAAACAAGATTTCTTAACTAAAGAAAAGAACATTTATATTTATTTTGCCAGCTTAGTTAATTAATTAATTATTTATGAAAAACTATTCAGTTCTTTTTTTACGAAATGCTTATTATATGGTAATAGCAAACAAATTTTGAATAAAAAAAAATATATATATATTAAAAAAAACATTACAAAATGAAACTTTACAAAATAACTATTAAAAATATGAAAACTGAAATCAGAAAAAAATAAAATAGTAGATTAATTTATAAAACAAGAATCTTTAGCTGAAATTATTATGAGTAAAAATATAATAAAATATAAAAAAAAAAAATCATAAATAAATTACTATGATTTTTATTTAAATAAAAAAATGAATATTTTATATTTATTTGAATACAAAACATTTGAGTAAAATAATAAATTTAATATTAAATTTTAATAATGATGAATGAATAAAAAATATATTGATAAATAAATATAATAACAAAAATCTAGTTAATAATAAAAAATAAAGAAATCCTATTTCCCTTTTGCCTTTTAGTAAATATATTTGCAAAGCTGAAATAAACAAATTTTTTTAGACTTTTTAATTATAATAAAATTAATTATTAATAAAATCCAATGATGAAAAAAACAAATCTCATGTAATACACACTCAAATTAACATACACACATACATATATGTACACATGTATTATGTGTGTTGGTAGGCATATGTATAAAAGAAATTTATAAACATTTCCCTTTTTTATTAAAAAAAAACAACAACAACAACAACAAACAACACTTAAAAATTTAATAAATTAAACTAAAATAATAATGTAAATGTATATTGTAGGTTAAATTAATTAAAACACATTTAAATGATTTTAAATAACTTTAAGGCACGAAAGCGATATTGAAAGAACAGTAAATTGTAGGAGTAAAGGATCGGTAAGGTAAAAGAGTATAATTTAAAATTAATCTATTTTATAAAATTTTTAACATTATTGGGTTATTTATAATGATTATTGAACATAATATTTTATTATAATAATAATAATAATCAGAATATAAAAAGAATATATCGATTGATTATAAATTCATAATTTGCTCTTTTATCAGCACTAATTCTACCACGAATTTTTCCAAATAAATTTAAAATTTTTAATAAAACTTTTTAAATGAAATGAATCATATTACTTAGGGTATTCTAAAAGTGTTATACAATTCCGCAATCTTTATATACAGTCCTGCACATTAATAACCAGAAATTATGAGCTTGTGGCAACTCGTTTTAAATTGGTCCAAAAACAAACTAATATTTTCTGAAGCATACCTTTGGGCTATACAAAAATAACCATAACCCTTTAAACCACATTTTAAAGTTTGGCAATATCAAATATATATAATATGAAAGGGAAAGATTCCTCCAAAGTTTTTCTTAATTTAAATGCTGTTCTTTTCATAAACTTTCAAAGCCAAAGTTATAAATCATATTAATGTCAAAATAATTCGTAAAACAACTAGTTATTATTATTAATATAAATGTAAGTTTTAACTATAAAAAAAAGGTAAAATTACAGAAAAATAATTATTAAAATCTGTAAGAATTTATATATATATATATGTAATAAAAATGTGTGAACAAATTTAAATAAAAAAAAAACACACACAATTTAAACAAAGAGAAACGCCCAATTCTTATGAATACAAATTTATATAAAACAAAAATTAAAGGAACATTCATTCTTGCAAAAGAGGGAATACAAAGTTCCTTAAGTTTTTGTATAAATTACAAAACAAAAATAAAAGACAAAAATGCTTCAAATTGGCACTAAATGTTTAGCAAATTTTGCAAAAATTATATTGTAAAACTAATTAATATAAAATTAAATCTTAAATAACAAAAACAAAAAACACAGTCCATATTACTTTAATAACATTATTTATAAAAAAAAAAAAATATTTAATTTTTTATTTTTAAAAGAAAAATTGTTCTATTTAAATATTAGTAACTTAATTCTTAAGTTTAGAATATTTTTTATTTGGTACTTAAAAGTTTTAAATTTATTAATTTATTATTTTGTTTTAATTAAAGAAAACTGAAACTTTATTAAAGGAAAAATCTTAGTAAATTTTTAGGCAAATTATAAATAAATTAATTTAGGTGAGTGTGTATAAGTGGAAAATTTTCAAAGTAAATAATAAAATAAACTTTAATTATAAAAAAAAAAACAAAAACAAAAACATTTATATGTGTAACACTTGAAATAAAAACCAAAAAGCAAAATCATCATCCTGTAATTAAATGTTAAAAACGAAACATAAATTAAAAAAAAAAACAAAAACACTGAAAAAAAAACTACTTAAAAACAACAAACCAACCAATCTACAATATAAAAAATCTATGTATAAAAAAAAAAAAAATAAATGTACTACACAAAAGAATATTAAAGAAAAAGGAAAAAACGAAAAACAAATCATTTGTTCATTCTGAAACGAAAAGAAAAAATAATAAAAAAATGTTCTACACCCACTGTGTCTTCAATGACTTTTTTTCCAATAGTAAAATAAAAAAAAAAAAAAAATTAAATGTGTTTTATTTAAAAAGAGTATTGGAATTAAAAGAAAAGCATTTTCAGATATTAGGTAAAATAAAAAAGTAAGTTTTTATAAATATTTGGTATTTTTACTAAAATTAAATAAAATTTTTAAATACAAAATTATCCAAGAGATTTAAAACTGTACCATTTTGGAATGAATATAGAAATCAGCAATACTGCCAAATCGTTTATTCCCTAGACATTATGGAGATTTATGTAGGGTTACACTTTTCTTTAGATCTGGCTACTCTTTTATGGGAATTAAGCATTGTGTATATAGTATACTTTTAGGAGTTTTATTTAAAGTAAAGCACAGTCTTTTATTAAATCGTAAGTATGGTGTAATTGTATTTTTTTTTTAATTGTTTTAAACAAATGTTGGTGAAATATTAAAATGTTGTAAACAAACTTTTTTTTTTAATTTTTCCTGTTACATTACAATTCTTTGCTCTTAGGAAAGAGAGGAGGAAACTTTGACATTCTCTTTGATCTAAAAATTGCAACAAGCACAATCGCTGTGTGTCAATCCCTTCTATCATAAAATATTGAAAATAAAAATTCATTTTTTAAAGAGTTTTTATTTTTTATTCTTATTTTCTTTTAATTTTTTTCTTTTAAAAATTTGATGTATTAAATGTAAAATTAATTAATTCAGTTTGTTTTTTTATTTAAATTATATCACATTATCGTATAAATTAACAATTATTTCGTTATTATTTTGCTTTATAAAATATTAAATTAAAATTAATTATTCACTAAAAAAAATCTACAATCGTATTTTTCTCAATTAAATTATATAAAATATTACAATTATGGACGCAAACTAATAATACAAGAATAAACAAAAGACCTATTTAATTGAATCGAACTAAAGTATACAAAAAAATAAAAGACATTCTAGGGCCATTACTATAAAAGATTTAATGTTGTCATTGACTATTAATATAAATAAATATAATTTTACTCAAATTCAAAATAAAAAAACTATTACAATTTAAAAGAGTAAAATAAGAATTGAAGTCTATTTAAAGCCACGCAAGCATGCTTTTTGTTTTAAGAAAAAATTCTACGAAAATAAAATGTTAATTAAAAAAGTTTGGAGGGATAGAAGGAACACTATTTTAAAATGCTGGTAATGACAATATTTCAAATTTCAAGCTGACAAGAGTTGAAATCTAAAAAATCTTATTTATCTTTCCAGCATTTTAAATTCAATTCCATTTCATAGGAATGTAATTAAAATATTATTTTATTGCCTTTTGTTTTTTTTCTCTGAATTATAACTAAACATTAAGTCAGTCGTTGTTAAGATTTACATATATATAAATAACTTAATTTGAAAAAAAAAAAACAAAAACAAATCCCAAGCTTCAAAATGGCAACCACAAAAAAGCTGCCATTTTAAGCTTTTCACAAATATCTTAAGCTTAACTAACTAACTAACTAAACAATATAAATCCCTGCTCTACTAGTCAAACTTATCAATAGAGTTAAATTTTTGTAAAAGTAGAGAGATTAACTAAATCTAAAACTAAACAAACTTTTCATTGAACTTTAAAAAATATATATATAATAAACTAAAGAACACTTTTCAATTGTTGCTGTGAGCATGATGACTGCCACTGGCCCTCTCTGATACCACTCTAGCAATAGATCTACTACTGGGAGCGGCTGAGGGTGATAATTGTAAATTGTTTAATTGTTGTATGGGAGGCTGGGAACTGGTTACTTCCAAAGAATTTAATGTATTGCTAGAAGAGGCTTTTTGATTGGGAAATAATACCGAATAGGCAGGAGGAGGATCCAATTCTTCATAGTTGGGTGGTGCAGTGGTTGTAGAATGATTATCTTGACCCAGGGCGGCAGCAGCATTGGCCGATTGTAAAGCTGATTCGCGTTCATTATTGGCCGCATGCTGCGATGCAGAGGCTGAAAATGAACGTATGGTTTGAATGTGATAGCTAAAGCGACAACACCAAACTAAGGACAAACAAAAATTATGTGTAGACATAAACGGGATGAGGGCAGGATTTTGTAGGTTAGGTATATTTGTGAGGATTTTATTATACAGGTTTTCAATGTATTGTAGTGTAAGTAGTAGACAGAAACAATATTAAATTTGCACATTTATTAAAGGAAATGACAGTTAATGAGTGTTTCATGTTTATAAATAAATTTAAAGTTGGTATTTGTCTTTTTTTGTCTTGATTGTAATACTTAATACACTTACCCCATAAACCGCAGATCAATAAAGCGCCACCACATAATAACATGCCCAGCATGAGATAACCCCAAGGTCCATATTTTGAAAAATCAGAATTAACACCTGTACGTGTAGAATTACGTCTATGATGTCCTCCCACAAAACTAGAGGAATTATCCGACTTGCCTATGGTTAGAGTAGCATTTGATATTCCTGAATCTTGCTGATGTGTTAGAGTTTCATTAAATTCTTTACCTCCTTCCTCCACCTTATGCAACAGAGTCTTATTTGTTTTTTCCTCTGGTTTCTCCTCATCTTCTGCTCCAGCTTCTAGAAAAGGTTTACTGGTAGCTTTCATTATAGAGGGCACATCAAAAGCAAACAGATTACGAAACACTTCTAAAGCAAAATGTTCAAATATATCCGATTCCTTGGAGGGTGGTATAGGTTCACCCAAACGACTACGTTTCCAGCACATAGTATAATCTTCATCACTATCATATTCATTACTATAAGGGCAGTGGCGTATACCATCACATATTAAATCTTTGGATATGCATAAAATGGGATCATCCCTAGAGAAGAGAAGAGATTAAAAGAGAATGAAAATGAAATGAGAATAAAAAGAAATTAAAATAAATTACCCTATTCTCAAGCATTGATGTTTCTTTTCACTACGACACTCATCACCTTTACCCAATACGGTGACCATTAGTTTAGAGTTTAAGGTGTGATTATGATGCTCCCACACTATACGCACACGTCCATGGAATAATCTTACTGGATCTTCCATCTCAGGTGCTGTATCCTCTAATTGACAGGGATCAACACGCCACTGAGGTGTATGAGGATCATGGGAACTGAACTGTAAAAATGAATTAAAAAAAATATATTAAGGTATTAAAGTAAAAAAAAAAACAGCTTTTATATATAAACTTTGAGAAAATAAATGGGTACTCTCTTTAAAAATAATAAGAAAACCTTATTTAAGAACTTATTTAATCTAGAAATTAAAAATAAAAACTTATTTAGTCTAGTCTCCAAAATAATAGTTAAAATATAAGATACTTTTAAGATTTTTTAATGTAAATTTTAATTTGATTTTCAATTCAATTCATTTCAATTACAAAAATACATTTTCACTATTTAAAACTTTTTTAACACTCCCCTAAAAGCTTTGTGTGTTTTTATTTCTGTACATATTTCAAAAATAAGTTTTTTTCTTTTATTTATTTACACCATTATCAGAATTCATGATTTCTCATGATAGAACGTGACATCAATTATTCAAAAGAAAAATAAACTCCTCCAACAATAAAAATAAGTGTGTGTGTGTGTGTGTATGTATAGTAAATAGTTTTAATCAAATCCGAAACGCATACCCGCATGTAAAAATTTATTTTTGCATACTATTTTTACGGTTAACAATTTATTTGATGGATGAAATATTAGACTAGTACAAAATTATATTTTTAACTGAACTAAATGTTGATTTGAATTTTCTGAATACGTGGGTCTAAAACTATTTATAAACTTAAAATGGTAAATGAATATGAATATTTTATTGATAGCATTTCTTAAGTGATACATAGACAAGCTTTTATGTTAAATAAAAAGTTTTTCATTAAAAATACTGTTAATATGTAGTTTGCCCTAAATGTTGGTTTTAAAAACGTTGGTAAGAAAGATTAAGAAATAATTTAAAAATGCCACTGATCATGAATTACCTATATATGTACGTCCGGCCATTGCTACCAAAAATAATTTAGTCCCTTATATTGTAAAATGCATAAAGTATATTTTTTGATCATATGTTGTACCGGATTATTCTATTAACGTAAAAAGGTGTGACAACGTTGCACGTTTTGTTTGCCATTAGTTTCACTAACTACAATTTGTTTTCGCGAGTAATATTTTTTTTAAATAAATTATTATTATGAATTTGTTAAAAACTATATCAAATAATTTATATGGAAATATTTATATTATTATAAATATTATCAATTTAATATATAGATAATACTTCTAAAAACTACACCTACTTTTGAACCACCCTTTATATATTTATAGCTGTCTATCAAAAAACACTTTTTGCTATCTTTTTATTTTTTAGATTTATTTGTTTGAATGTGTGTGTGTGTGTGTTTTTTATTATTTACAATTTATTTATTTATAGAATAAAAATGTCTATAAATTTAAAATGAAATATTTTACCATTGCAATACATGCAATATGTATATGTGCTGGCATACTTCTTTTTAGCATTCTAACACTAACTTTATTTTTATTTTTAATATTTAAGCGGATTTTATAGGTTTTAAAAACGTTTTATACTACAACCAAAAATTCATACAACATAAATAATAAAAGAGGCACTTAGTAACACGAAATTTTCAACACCCACTTTAAAGCAAAATCCTAGTATTAGAAACATTTTTATTTATTTAAATAAATATAAATAGTGGTTAAAAATTCAAAATAAATGTGATTTAAAAAACAGAAGCCTTGAATTTATAGCATAAATAAAAAATAGCTTAAATTGATTAGATCTTGCTCTAAATAGAAATAGTAAAAATATAATAATTAAATAAAATCTAAAAATTACATTAAGGACTTTAATTAATAAAGTAGAACTCAATAAAAAAAATATTTATTATGATAAAAAATAAATTAAAAATCTGATTTTTCACTTCCTAAGAAGCTGTTTTATAACAATAAATTGAGACACCTGATATCTCATCTTAAAATTCTCAAATTAATTTGCACTAAAGTAGCCGTCAACATTGACATCAAATTTGTTCTTTATAAATTTAAATCAATAATTATTTAAATTAATTATAAACCAGCCTTAATTAATTTAAATTAACCCCATGGGTTAATCATGTGATTAAACTGACGTAAAAGTTAACCGTGAAGCAATTGGCCAAATCTTAGATAATTTAAGAATAGATATTTCTATATATATAATTAGAAATATATAAAATCATTCCATAGACTCCATCATAAACAATATTTTCCTAACCATACTTATTTCTAAACAAGTGTCTAATGAAAAAATTTTTCATAATTTTTTTTTTTATTAGAACCATAATTGTTTATTTTATAACATAACTATAATTTTAGAACTAACTACATTTATAATTGCCATTTACATCATAAACTTCATGAAATTATATTTTCATGTTTTAACAATAATTAACTAAACGTATTTGTCTTGTTTTATGTCATTATAACTTTTTTTACATAAAGTTTATGCGAAAAGTAATTAGTTTCTTAAAACAAAAATTAACAAAAAAACCAAAAAAAAAAAAAAACAATTTATTTAAAAATAAATGAAACTTGTTTTTGACTTTTTTAATGCCACCATCATATTCTGTTTGTATATTTTACTACTTTTAATGACATTGAACTTGTTTTTGAACAAATATTTGCTACTTGTTTAAATATTTTGATCTGATGATCTTTTTTTTTCTGATATAGAGATTGTTTAAATATTGATTTTCCATCTTCAATGCATTAAAAAATTTCATTGAACCCTTTTTTAATTATTTAAAAACAATTTATTTATTCTTGTTTTTCGTTAGAGGGTGGGGGTTTTTTTGAAACAATTTTTGTAATTTAATAAAAAATGTTAATAGATTTAAAACAAACGACCCTGACTTGGTTTGAAAATCAAAAAGTTTGCAAAATTTCATTGACGTACCAAATGTCATATCAGATTTAGAGCAAAAGCAATTTTATCGTGAAATTTTTCATACATAAAAAAATATGTAAAGAAACACTAAAATGCTTCTCCTGTAAAGTTTTGTGTTTTGCACTTAAGACATTTTCGCGGTTGGGGCTCAATATAATCTCTAAACTATTATGTGAGTTAAAGAGATGGATTTCCATACCCCTACAAATGAAACGACTATTAGTTTACGAAGTAGGGCACCTCTAATATGAAAAAAAAAATAATAACCGCTAAAAATGTTGATTTTTAACCGAATTATCTAGTTGCCCTTGTACTTTGTGCACAAGGACAGTTAGAAAGCCCTCCAGCTAAACGAACGGAGGGACGGACATCGTTAAATTGATTTAAAAGGTAATTCTAAGTCGATTAGTATACTTTAAGGTGGGTGTTGGAGAACTAATTCAAACATCAACACAAATGTATAATACCTCAACCACGTATGGTAGTGTAGGGTATAAAAAATATACATACATGTGTATGTACGCATATATATCAATATAAATATTTGCTTGGTTCCATATTAAGTACATTGTATATTTCTCTAAATTCCTTTTAACAAAAATTTACATAAAAAACGAGAAAAACGATATAATTGGTCAAGACCGAACATATGACACCCAACATACACATGGTATAAGCATAAAATTTGGGGAAGGATACTTATATTAGATCAGATGAAATAATGGACCCATCATAACCAATATTAATAGACTTTGACCAAAATAACTAATCGTGTCAAATTTCATCAAATTATATTTAAAATTGTGACCTATACTTTGTTTACAATGTTAAATCGACTTATAACGGGATCCGATAATTTATTCTTTTCGTTACAAACATCAGCACAAACACATAATGTAACAACGACCTATGGTATTGTAGATTATAATAAATCGTTTTTGCTTAAACGCTTAACAAAATAAAATACATTTTATTATTATCTTAAAAAAAGTACCAAGTTCGATTATATCATTAATAATTGTGTTGCCACAAGGTTTTCTTCTTTTGTTTATCGTAAAATAAAAAATTATATATTTAAACATTGAATCACTACAATTTCCACGAAATAATTTATATTTAACACTCATTGAATTTCACTCTCGCTTTTCGCTAGTCGCCTTAATTGTAACTTAAAACCTAGAATTAAAAAAAAAAAACAATAAACACCTACGTAAGTAAATGTGTGTAGGGTGTTTTAATAAGAGCATTATAAATTTAATATTTTATAATGATTCTAAACAACTAAATTAAGAAAAAAATACATGATTTGAAACATCACTTAAAGCGATTAAAATTAAAGGTTTTTTCATAAAATGAACAGTAGAACTCATTTACAACAAACGAATAATAATGTTGTCAGTTTTTTTTTCTTTTTTATTTATTAACACACAAACAAATTGTTAAACAATTATTGTTATTGTTTTATGACAAACATAAATATGTACTCAAACTCTATGTGATGTCATAATTACCTTGATTTCTTTTAATTTTTTTAATTATTCTTTTTTTTTTGATTTTTTTTATGAAATTTATTTAAATGACACTTTATATCCAGAAAACAACGACTCTGTGCTATTTGTATGTGTGTATGTATGTATGTAAAAAAGTGTGTATATGATCAAGCTGTTAATTTCATTTCCATAATTAACATTAACAAAACAACAACAAAAACAATTAAGTAAAGAAAACAATAACAGTCAGAATTTAAAAAAAAGAAGCAACAACAACAACAACAAAAAACAATATCATCATTTAATTGTATGTATGAGAGTATTAAATACAGGAATTTGTTGATAAAATATACTGATTTGCATACAATAGTAGAGGATTGTTTATTGTTGTTGTTGTTGTTGTGTGTGGTTTTTTTTAGAAGAGTAGAGAATTTAAAATTATTAAAACAAAAAAACCAAAAAAAAAAAACAACAAATAATAAACAACTCTTATACCTAGTAGTATTTTAAACGATGTAAAATATGAACAAAAATGTTATATTTTATTTGTTTGTTTAAAACAAATTATTAAGGTTATTTAACCGTTTTTATTTAAATCTTAATTGTTATTGTTAAATGCAATTTAGTGTAGCGTAAAGAAACCAATTTAAAAATTATTTCAAAAGGAAACTTTAGCAAAAGAATTATAGTTTTTTTTTTATTTTATTTAGTTATAACATTTTATGCATAAAATTATTTCTTTTGTTTTATTGTTTTAAATATATACATATATTTAGCTGAACTAATAAAAATAATAAATAAAAATATAATAAAATTAAAATGATATGAAATTTAAGCTGCCATATGATTTAAGTTTAATTTTAACGATTTTTTTAAATTTTGTACATATTACAAATTTCCGATATATTTAAAAAAAAATTGAATAATGTGTTCTAAAAAAAAAAAAACTATTATATATGAATACTTTTCTCATTCTGTTATTTTTTTCTGTAAAAAATTTCTATAAAAACTTATACAGTGCACTCGAAAAAACGTGAACGGCTCAGAAATGTGAACAAATGTTCTGTCACGAACTATTCTAAAACGTGAACAAATTATGAAAGTTCAAAAACATTAATTTTGAATAATAATTTTGAATTTTTGGCGTTTACTCCGAATAAAAGTAAAATTCTATTTATTTTCAGGATCTTAAAAAGTAATAAAAATATCATCCAAAGATTTATTTAGAAATGTATTCAGAAGATCTTTTTTTAAATTTTTATTTATTAAAAAATTTATTAGTTTATATATAAATTCCATTTAATTTCCCTGCAGCGATAAAAAGAAAAATCCAAAGAATNNATTTAACTTCCCTGCAGTGATAAAAAATTCAAGGAATCAGTTTTTCATAAAATCGTGAACAAGACTTTCTATTCATTGAATAGGTATCAAAAAAGAGAACATCTTCCTATGACAAGCCTATGTTAAACTCAATGGAAATGATCCGAATTTGCACTACTTGTGGATCACAAGTTCAGGATCTTATTGACTTCTTTGGATGTTCTTTTTTTGCTGGGATCGGAAAAAACAGTTTATTCACAATATTCCTTAATTAAAGAAGTTTTGAAAGAATAACAAACATAAGGCCATTTTTCCAGTTAAAATAAAAAGTGTACTTTTGCAGCATAAGATAATTAATAACTAATATGGAATATATATATAAGATTTTTATATAGAGCTTAGGGAGCTACGATATCTTTATTGGTGGACTTTTTTTCCAGATGATTTTTCTTATAATATCTCTAAATTAAGTGGGGCTTTCACAATTTTTTAATGTCTTTAGAAATAACTATACTCTCTATTTCATGTAAAAATAAAATATGTGACAGAATTTCATATTTTTTTATTAAGAAATATAATCAAATATTTTCTTTAATACATAATTATTATAAAAACCTTTATAAAAATAATTAAAAATTTATAGAAATTAAGGAAGTTAAAATTGTTTGGTTTTGAAATGACACTTTTAAACACATAAATAATTACCAAAAAAAATGTTTTTTTTTCAAATTTTTTAATTAAAACAAACTTTAATTAAATGTTAGACAAATGGTTTCGTTTTTCAAAACCAACGACATCAAGGTCTGTGAATGTTATACTTAAATAAAAAAAGACCTAAACGAATAATAAATTTGGCTATTTAATTATTTGAATGTAATATATTTTTTATGTTCTTTGAAGGACTTTAAAGCAAACAATGACATTTTGCAGGTAATCTACCCCACAGCATTTAAGTTTTTATACCAAAGTTTTTCTCCATAAAACCTTAGTAATTTATGCTAAAAAAAACATGTGAATTTTATGTTTAACTTCCTTATAGACTATAACATAAAAAAAATGGAAAACATAAGAAAGAAAACCGCTAACAGAGAAATACAAACAACAATAACAAAACAAAAAATGCCATGCTTGGCTAAAAACCATGACAATACAAATAAAATACTGTAAAAGATATAAAACCTGAACTGTTGTGGCTAAAGCTAAGATACAATAAACCCGTCAGTTACTTGTCTAACCAAATAAATTTGCAAAAAAAAAAAAACAACAACAATAGCTAACAGCTTAAATACTTAATAACAAAAAAAAATAAAAAATAATATATAAATGAATCACGACGATGACTTCAAATGTGTATATATTTTTTTTTAATATATTCCAACAAATATTAAAGCTCTTCCCTTAAAAAAAAAAGAAATAGAAAATATTATAATTTTGTGCAACCACTAAAGTTGCGCATGCGTAACCATTCTTTAACATTCTATTAAATATTTATGAATGTTTCATTTATTTATTTTGTTTTTTCTTTTTTCTAATAAAAATTAAAAATATTTTGAAATGCAAACAATTGTTTAGTTGTTAAGCAACTCATTTAGAAAAAAAAAATATATTCTAGATTTATCAAGTTAATAAAGATTTAACAAAAATCTTTCCACTCAAAAAATAAATGAATTTTATTTCATTTTTTTATATATATATTTAAAAATAAATTAAATAAATCTGAATAATGGAATTTTAGAATTAAATTGGTTGTATTAGAATTAAAAATACCCTACTCTGTTATTAAGAATTTTTATAATAAACTTTTTATAGAGAGTCCCATGCAGTGTTTTCTATTTGGATGTAGAAAAACTAATGAGCTGAATATAGAAAAAATATTTCAAAACTAAATACAATTCGTCTTGAGTTCACTATTGGAGATTAAACGTCACTAATCAAATAGAAAATAAAAACAAGCGCGAATGTTATTTTCGGCATTTCATTGAAGTTTCACCTTATATCGGAGGTGGGAGGTAAAGTAGGAGGACCACACCGATCCAAATAGATTTCAAAATATATTTCGTTTTTTTTTTTTAGAAATTTCGGTCTACATCCTATTTTAATGATCTTCTTAAAGAAATATTTTTCAAAGGGGCACTAATATATCAAATTGATATTTCTAAATTATATTTAAAATTTACTTACTATACTCAAAGGACAACTGCGTCCTGTTTTAAACCCAGCCATTGAAGCATTTATTTTATCCATAAATAAGGACATTTTACTACTAGCTCCTCCTTCTGCTACAACCTCCTTATTATCTACTTTTGTACTGATAGAATGATGATGACTGTGTCGTATTTTTGGTAAAATTAAACGTACAATAAATCCATAATTCGGAGGGGATGATAGAATTCGTGTACAGGATTTATATTGTGTCGCTGCTACAGCTTTATTGAATTCCAATATAAGACTAGATTCTTTGCCTTCACTTTCAATAAAATGTTCTTCCTGAAGATTACAGATGGGTTCAAAGGTGGGATTCGAACGAAAGTCAACATCTGGAAAGAGAGAAAGAGAGAGAGCCAAAATAATAGATTAAAATGCATGAACAATTTAGAAAATATTTTTAAATTTTTCATTTTTTAAACGATTTTAAAAACAGATATTTCATTGTATTATAAACAAAGAGAATGAATGAGTGATATCAGGAGAAAAGTATAAAATAAAGCTAGAACCGATATCAAACAAACCTTATATAAGATAAATATTTTAGCCTAATTTAATCCCCCTTCGTCATTCCGTTCGTGCCCTATCCTGCTTTCAACAGACAAACGGACAGACAGACACAGCTAGATTAACTCAGAATCTAACTGGAATCCAGAAAATATATACTTTATGAGGTCTTAAATGATTTTTTCGACATGTAGCACACATTCTTTTATTTAATATTAAACATTTCTCTTACACTTAAAGAAATTATATTTATTTTTCTTAATTATTCACTTTTCTTTAGTGATTTCCTTCCAAGATCAATTTTCTTGTCTCATAACTTAAATTACTTAAACTGCTGTCAATGTATCAAAAATAGAAAAAACAACTTTCTAACAGTTAGAATAAGTTGCACAATTCACAAGTTAATAGGTCAAAAAAGATTGTGGTAAAAAGTTTATAGATTATTATTATTTCTTTTTTTTCCTATTGTACAACCGCCACAATAAGTCATAAATAACTTAACAATGTTTTAAGCAACAAGGAATACATTTTTTTATTATTATAACTTTATGCTAGTTGTTGCCCCATTCAAACACCAATTCATTTTTCATTCATGCATTTTCCACACAATTGCCAGGCATTACTTGTAAATGTAAATGTAAAAAAAAAAAAAAAAATCAAATAAAAAAACAACAAAAATTATTATTTAACGGTTTGTAATAAAGAGTGTTTGCTTGCCAATCTAATAAACAACAACAAATAAGCGGGAAATAGAAGAAGTTGTAGCTTAGAGCGTTAGAGAGAAGAAAAAAAACTTATAGGAAGATCAAAAAATTTAATGGCGAAACGAAACTTGTTATCGCTCTAGTGAACGCATATAAATTAGGCTAAATGATAGAATACATACAAAGATGGAAGACAGTTGCCAAAGCAGAATAAAAATTTAAACGGGTAATGATAAAACATATATGTTACACCCAGCAACATTAATTTTAACACATTTGCTCTTACATGGGTCTCAAAATAAAGAAGGGTAAAAAAATTTCAAAATTATAACATGGATATTAAATGAAAATTACCCAGGGTCTATACTAGATATATTCGTACTATGTAAAGCGTTAAAACAAAATTGAGCTTGAGCTCTAACAACTTTGTCTTGACGTTGCTTGTCGAAACAAACCCTTTTTGTTCATTGCAACATATGTTTTCCCCTTAATTGATAGAAGCAAACATTATACTTCTGTCTTGATTAAAATTTCTTTTGTTTTTTGTCCATATTATACATTATTTTTTATTTATCAACTATAAGGACATATGTTCTAAATAAACAATAACCGCAATGGCTTCTTTTATCAAGCAACATCAAGTTAAAATTGTTAGTACTAAAACTCTGATAACTTTGACTTGATATTTCAATAATATTGGTAGATTCAGTTTACACTAGCTAAATTTTATTCCTTATAAAATGTTGGCACTTTTTCTTTATATAATATATGCAATATAATAAAATATAATAAAATCTTTGTAATTCCGACAAGAAGATTTTTATTCACGTACAAACTTAATTTCTTTTTATTATTGCAGCATCATGATATAATTATTACTTGGAGTCTATATTAGAGAAATTTTTATCAAAACAAGCGTTAATTCTTTGTCTAAAATGCAGATAATTGTTTATTTCTATCAATTATAAAAGAAAACTCTCAAAATAATACTGACAAATTCGGTCTACATTGGACAAATTTTTATCCTATTTTTCGTTTGTCTTGACAAAAATTTGTCAAATGAAAACTCGAAGTTAGAGCTCAGGCGAAGTTAAATTTATTTTGCTTTCAAACGTCATTTTAAGTGTAATTCTTTTTAATTACTTATTTGGAGCAAAAAAAAAGACAAAGGTCAATGATATTAAAAAAAGATGAAATTAGGAAAAAAACTAAACAAAACTGATTAATAATAAATTGTTTATAGATGTAATAAATAATAATAAATTGTTTATAGATGCTGATGTAAACAAAAAACTTCAATACTTGGGCAACGTTTTGTTACTTGTTACGAAAGAAAAATATCTCGTATAGACTCTACGTTCATTTTGCAGTACAAAAACTTGCATTGTATTACAGAATACTTTTTTTTATAAAACTTCATTTGATTTATACATTAATTTATTTTCAAAGCTACAAAATTGCTAAAATGTTAATTTAAATGATTCCAAATAAAGACTTCTATTAACGTTGATCATTTGTTCAAGTATATGATCATTTATTTATTATACTCATTTCTTATTTTAAGAAATTTTTTAATCAGTTTTGAGAAATCTTATTTTTAAAAAGAAATTTCACTAATTAAAATTTCTGATAAACGTAACACGTTTTAAAATCTTCAAGATTTTAATCATTTTCAAAATAAATGACACACATACAATTTATCTTCAATTGTTTAATTTCATTATTATTCTTAAAGATAAATTAAATTCTTTGGCATAAATATTATTATCTTAAATTTTATATTGAAATGTTAACATTCGAATGGTCATAAATTTAAACAAAATGTATTTGTTGTTAATTAATTATTCGAGATTTTTTCTCAGTTGGAAAAAAAATCTCCAATCATCTGTTAAAACTAATTTTGAATTCTAGAATCACATGATTTAAAATTAAGCATCCAAAGTGCGTTTTATCGTCAACTGAATACCATAAAAAAAGTTCTAAAAAAAATTGCTTTTGTTTATTGCTAAAATACAAAAACACAAAAACAAATGAATGTTGTTGTTGTTGTTTTTGATTTATTTAGAAATAAATTGAAATTAAAACAAGTTTATTAGTTGGCGTTTATTTTTCTGCTTAATTTTTGGCTAATAAATTTTTCACGTTTTTGAAGTTTGATCATTTTATAACCCCATAAACATTTGCTATGGATTAAAGAATAAATATATGTATTATAAATACCGTTAAATAAAAATATTATTATTTCCATTTTAAATTCTCTTGAGTAGAACCAAAAGATATTAAAAAAAGGAAAAACATTTTTTTTTTTTAATTAATTGAGTCATAAGAATACAAAAAAAAAATACACAAAATAATTAGTATTCAATTGTCAAAAGTGAATAAATTTTAAAACATTTTGCTTTTGACACACATTCAATACATTCGCAATAAATATAAACCAAAATTTAATGCTTCAAATTTAAATATATACACGAGGGTAAATGTGTAGCTTAAGATAAGTTAAAATATTAAGCACAAATTCAGCTAAATGACAAAACATTACCAATAAGATTATAATCTAAAATAATAAACTTTCAAGTTATACAATTTTCAAACAATAATGTTTTGCATTTAGAATTATGAATCCGATTACTGGAAATAAAAAGAAACATTTTATTCATATCATTTTTTCTTTTACTCCATGACTGAACTTTGACTTTCTACTTAACTTTCTCTTTTATTTTCAAACTTCTCTTCAATTTCTTTGTATGCAAAAAACAATACCATGTAGATAGAATCAAGATCATCAGACAACAGAAATAAGAAGGAAAGATAAATAAAACGGAAATACAAAGTGGTAATTAAAAGAAACCTACTTTTTGTTTTGTATTCTCTTTCATAAACAGTTATGCACTAAATACTAGCAGTTTGAGGTAATTTCCTATAATAATTACAAAGTGCGTTTAATATATTAGCAACAATACTGTAAATAAAAATTAGGTTATAATAATAATTAAAACTGCTTCTTTTCTTAATGATGAACTCATTAGAGACCAGGTTAATGTTTGTTTAAGTGCCCCCCAAAATAAAATTTTTAAAAATTTAAACTTTGATCTTAAAAGATTTACGGCATAATGATTTAAAAAGTACTAAAACAAATGCAACCTCTCTTAATAAACAGACAAGAAAAAATAACAACAACAACAACAAAAACACAAATAAATTACCGTTGTTTTGTAATGGAACTCTGTTATGAATTAATAATAATTTTTCTTCTCTCATTAAATCGTTGTAATCAATTGTTTTACAGTTTTTATTTTTTGTTATTCTATATTGTGTGTTGTTATTGTAATTTTATAGGCATAAATAAGTATGAATGTTATTGTTGTTATTATTTAAAATAATGCATAAATGTTGTCATTTATATACATACATACATATATAAATACTTGTATTATATTTAGCAAAATATTTCGTAGCAATAATTAAATTTAATAAACTCTCATTATGATTGACATTCACATGTACATATGTATGTATGTATATGATAATGGGTATGTTTCATACGTATGTAAATAATTGTTTGTCAACAATTTTGTAAATACTTAGCTATTGTTGTGTCTCAATGATTTACAACAAGTTGACGGTATTTATAAAGAATTAAGCTAAAATAATCGCTCATAACTATAAATTTCACATTGTGTGTATGTATAGCTGTGAATATTTATTTTTAATATTAGTAATTACTGTTATTATTTACAACAATTTCAAATTTTAAATATTGTTTTTATCTCTAACTCAGAAGGTGTGTGTGTGTGTGCGTTTTTCTATTATATTTTTTATTTTATTTTCCAATGATGTAAATGTGGGTCAATAGTTTTTCACAGTACATTTAATACAAATTTCATTTACAAATGCCAACATGTGTGTTTGAATGATGTTGATTATGATGTTTTTTTTTTTAATTTTAATTTTATTTTCAATATTAGAGCCCTTTATTTTGTTGTAAATGTTGTTTGTATTCATTCGTTAACTGTGAAGTTTGTCATGGAAAACAAGGTCTTGTACTGATTTTAAACAAATAAATATTGTGTATGTATGTGATTCAATGTAAAATTGTAAAAAAAAAGAGTCAAATGCATTAACTGAATGAATGAATTGAAGGTATGAATGAAGCATGTAAGTTTTTTTCTATCAAGTATATTTATTTTAAAAATCACATGTTGATTATTGTTAAATTTGTTTTAAGTTGTACACACTCTCAAATTATCTTAATTATACATATGTACATACTTCAAATAAATTGCAATGCTTTTTTATGTACATATAATAATTTTCAAGTAGGTACTTTTTCTAAGACTTCGATTCTTATATGAAAAGCACAATATTATTATTGTGAAATGAAGAAATTATTTAATTGTTTTAAGTAAAATATTTGTTATTGCATTATATGTATATAAAAATTTAAATTAACAC